>BGPR01010672.1:0-51565 GCA_013235015.1 Araneus ventricosus
TGTATTTTTTCTCCTTTTTTTTGTCTTTTGATGTTTTGTTTCTCTTTGAGCCGATTTTTATTCTTTTTGAGCCGTATTGAAAAAAATTGGTTGGAATCAAAAGTTTAATTTTTTTTTTTCTACAATGAAGAAATATTATGCTTCCGTGTTTTAATATATAAACATTGGAAAAAATCGTTATCTTGCCTTTTTCATATTTTTTTGTCCTTTATTTATTTTTTTTTGCAGTGGATATTTTTATTAAGATTTTACTTTGCTTAAGATTTTTTTAAGTTTATATTTTTAATCAGCAACGCAGGGAATGCAAAGCTCTTGTTACAAAGCAGAAGGTTTGTATCTTTTTTTAAGGACCAATGGTAATGGTTTTTCTGTCTTCGTTGATGTCATAGAGTCGCCTTTGAAGAAATGGATTCTAAAATTGGAATCCATTTCATCCAATTTGGAATCCAATTATTTGCATTGGTTTCTGCACTGCAGAAGTCTGCAGACAAACTAGCTGAGAAAAGTAGAGATTTTCAATCTATTGCAGAATCGAATAGTTTTAATAAAACAGGCAAAGAAAGGGCCAATGAAGTCAAAATGATCAATGAAAAAATTGAGGCTTTAACAGAGCAACTGAAAATGTAAATTTAAAGTATTTTGAAGTTTATTTATTTAAAGGTTTGTTGATTTGTACCTGTCTTTTGGTTTTTTTTCTCTCTCTTCATTCCCAAGCAATGGTCAAAAGTAAGAATAGAGGTTCTTGTGGGGCTAATAAATTTTTAATGAATTTTGTTTCAGCTAATATGTTTGTGAAGAGAGCTACTAAGCATTGCTTAGTAGTTGTTTGTGTAAAATTAGCATCTAGTAGTAGAACACTAGAGCTAATAGTAAGGGTGCTTGAATTGTGATCTCGAAACTCACTTTTCACTGTAGATTTTGGTTTACTAACTGCAAGGTGAGCAATACGTGCGTTTGATACTCTTCACTTAAGCCTCTAAAAGTCATAAGTAAGAAAGTGATGACACATTTGAACATTAAAGTTGAAAATATTTTATTTAAATTTGTCCTTTGCATTTTTGTGTCCTAAAATATGTAATTTTATGGTCCTTGATTTTTTTTTTTTAAAAAAAGGTCCTTGAAAAGTCTTTGAATTTTTTTCTTCAATAAGAGTGGGAACCCTGATGACGTTTATTAGTAGAACAACGAAGTTAAACTTAAACAAAACTCTTGTTCAACCAACAGTTATAAATGGTTACAGTTAATATATATATATATAATATAGCATACAGAAATATTTAACACCCGAATTAATACAAAAAAGTTCCCTGGATATGACAAGTGGATTTTTGGTGATGGTTGGGAGCAACAAATTTCAAGGCCTTTCTCCCTGGACCAGCGCAGGCTTCAAAAATTTTAAAAGGCTTGTTCTATACAAATTGTTTATTTGGTCTCGACTTCTGTGAAATGTTGCAAATTGTGCAATTTAAATAAAGCAGAACTTCCCTATCAAGAAGATTGACCCTTTTAAACCGTTCAACTTGATATGATTTAATGAATATTATGAAACGAACTGTATTGATTGGCAAAGAACAGCCACAATGCATAAGCTTCTATGAGAGAAAGATGTCTTAGATTCATGCTTCTCTTTTTAGAAGTCGTTTTCCCCCCTTCATAATCTCTTAATCATAACTTGAAGAAATTAGTTTTTCTCTT
The DNA here is from genome assembly GCA_013235015.1 of Araneus ventricosus. Classification (NCBI taxonomy): domain Eukaryota; kingdom Metazoa; phylum Arthropoda; class Arachnida; order Araneae; family Araneidae; genus Araneus; species Araneus ventricosus. The sequence goes on from BGPR01010672.1 coordinate 1,696, forward strand.
CAATGGAATTTTGATGGAGAAAAAAGAGTAGTCCTCTCCTTCCAAGTCATAGATAGGAAAGATGCTTTAATTCTTTATTTTAGAAAACTAAAAATAACTTTTGAGAAGTATCATATCTTCATACCTATTTAATTGTAATTTGTTTTACTTGCACTGTTAGTTACCCTTTAACGTTCATGGTTTTGTAGTGAAACCACACACTGAGCATTTTTTTACTCAGCATAGACGAAACATTGCATAATTTTTCTTTCATACCCTAATACCCAAATATATAGGCCGTCTTATGTAAAAATTCCAGTTCAACAGCTTTAGTATTCGCAAAGATATCAGCATTGCAAAAGCTAAATTGCTTTTGATCTATGAGAAGCAAAATGATGAGGGTTTTTGATATTTTTTAAAATTGAATCTTCGAAAGAAATATTTAATTTTATGAATGTCGAATATCATGAATAGTCTTGTTTACTTATAAATTAAATACATAATTTAAATGTCATTTCATTGGTAACTTATTCAGAGGAAATATAGCCTGTTACCGTTCATTGGTTTTACTGTAAAACCACACATTTCTTGAAAATAAAAAATGCCAAATTTTTTTCCTTTTACATATTTATTATCAGTTACATCTCCAATACTTATGTTTGAAATAAATTTTGCAATTTTCAAAACAGAAACATGTAGTGAACTGTAAAGGGTTAAGTAAATTACTTTTACAGTACTTGAAGAATTTTTGCTGAATGTTTGGATACTATTTTGGAAATTGTTGGTCGAGAATTCTATTAAAAACTTCTGCTTTTTATTGAGAAACTTAATTTTCTTTACTTAGCTATGCTCTTGCTTTTCAGTTCTGTTGATTATTTTTCCTCCTATTCGCATCCTTTCAGATTATTAAGATGACTATTTTTAACCTTTAGATTGTAGGCTAGAGGAAAACCTGAACTCCTCTTACAATGAGGATTTGGGCGAAGAAAATGGAAAGTGTTTCTCCCTTTTTTAAGTAATTGGAAGATAAGATCTAGTCGCCCAAGACTTCCTGTAGAATTACTATTCTTGTTTTCATTCATTTGTAATCAATATACCTACCCATCGCACTTAGGGTGACAATATAGGTGAGGTGCATGAAACAATCAGCCAGGCGTCAAGAGCAGAGATTTATTAATTCAATAATGGGAAACTCTTATTGTTTTCTGATATAGCATCTGCACCACCTGTAAGGATAATGTTAATATGATTGAAGCAACCCTTTGTAATGGTTTGACAGTTTTCTAAATGTATTCTTTGGAAACAAAATTATTCTCAATTATTAAATTTTTATAGCATTTTTCTTCAGCTACAATTAGATGTGATTATGCAGTAAACCAAGAAGACTCATTGAGCTTTGTAGGCCCAGAGTAATTTTTCTCTACAAAATGAAAAAAAAAAAAAAACCCCATTTAGTTTATAAAACACATTTGTTGCACAAAAGAGCAGTTTATATAAAGAATATTTTCAGATAAATACATTATTTGTGAAAGCTGCTAAAATAAAGACTGAGTGAATGCATGTACTCTCAAGGTCTCGGAGTATTTCTTTTCCCACTGCAGTCAATTGGATATAAGTGTTTTGCAAAGAACGATATTAAGGTAAATGCTCCAGTAGTGGGCCACTTAAGGGTATTTCCTCAATTATCATCTAAACTTTTGAGAAGTTTCGCTAATCTGTATTTTTTTATGATTGTTCAAACTTTTATCTAAAATAATAATAACCTGAAATATCAAAATAATTGTAATATAATTTTAAAAAAATTAAAAACTTAGATCACTCTTATGCACCAGAAGTGGGCATAGCAAACTTTTGATGTACCAGTAGTGGACATACCAAAAGTGGGCCACCCAGATTTGTCAATTGTGCCAAAGAAAAAAGAATAAAATCATTATATATAGTAATAACAACAATACATTAACATTATACACTATAAAAATTGCAATAAAAATGACTTGATATAGGTGAAATCTTTTATTTATAGATTCTAGTCACATGAGATTTGCATTTTTTCCTTTAACAGCCAATTTTTTATTAAAGGTGTATGCTAATTAACGATCTTTCATTTTAAGTTCTGTTTGGGGCATTATGGATATTAAATCTTGATATTTTATGTTGAATAAATCTTTTTTTTTCTTTTATCATCTTCCTTCTGCAACCAGAAAAGAGCCCTTTTAAATGGTGATGGAATATTTTTCGATAGTCCAGCAGTGCGATAATTATTATTCTCTGCCTCGTTACAGAGCCCAACTAATTCTTGAATATCAGTCTTTTTCTCAACAGTACAATAAAATATTTATTATTTAAGTAATTGGTCAGAATGTTCCATTAGTGTACCAGTAGTGAGCCATTAGTGTATCAGAAGTGGGCCATGTGGCATACTACTGGTTCTGATAAAAATAAAGCAAATCTAATTAAATAAAAAGACTTTACAAGATATAACCTTCTTATTAAACATCACAAAACAGTCTATTTGAGAGAAAGCATGTGCTCCAGTACTGGCCTCCCTAGGCCCACTACTGGAGCATTTAATAAAACATTGATCCAAAAGTGGGCCACCCTTCACTATCCATAAATTATCAATATTATTTAATTTAAAGATAGTTTATAATACATTCATTATATAATCAAATAATATCAATAACAATTCATTTAAAAAACAAATAGAATGTATGCTAAAAAATAGTTGAATGAAGAGTTACCTCTTAAGGAAATCACTAAGAATAAGCTAAAAATGCTTCTCTCAGAGACCAACTTCAGCAACAAACTTTCTAGCTCCTAACTAAACAGGAAATAAAGGCCGTGCTTTTGGTATTTAGTTGATAAGGGTTTCAGCCTACCAGAGGCAGATCTCTTATTTCACTGGAATGTTGGAATTTCTTGTTTTTCAACTTAAAAATTCAAGTGGCCCACTACTGGTACGTGGCCCACTACTGGAGCACTTACCTTATATTGATATTATTGTCTTGTCAATAAGCATTTAGAGGCGATGATAAACCTTTTAATACTAGGCAGTTTTATGAAATAGCATTTATTTTCTCCTGGTCCTTTTTTATAACATTATGTACAATTATTGTGTTTACCCAACATAATAATTGGTTTATTCACAAATATTCAAATCAGTGTCTAATGAAACAAGATATTGTGGTAATGATTTATGTCTCCTCAGATTTCGACTGATGAGCACTTGCGAGTCCTCCATCAACCAATTTCCAATGTAATTAGTTGATATTTAAGCTAACTGTTTTTCCAATCTTTTAATTTCATCTTTATAGCTCACATAGTGAAATGTTTGCAACTTATCTGTTCTCCACAATTTTGCATAGAATTACTATTAGAGTTCTCACAGTCCTTGAAAACTCCTTAGTCAAGTCCTCGAAAATAAGCAAAATTTAGCTCCAGCCAATATTTTTTTGGAACAAAAGAAGAACCAGTTGTAGCCGTTTTGCCTTAGGGAATTCCACCATCAGAAAAGTGTTTCTATAGGAATGCTGTCAATCATCAAGCTTTTCCTCTTTTTTGTATATTATTAAAACTGACAATATGACAGTACAGTGAAACTAAAAAAAAAATTATCTTAAATACAATAATCAATTTTTCTCTGCAATAGAAATCTCTTTTAAAATGCATGTTATTTCATTTCATATAGCCTGGGAGTCTGTAGTCATGTAGACACAAAACTTAAATAGCTATGGATAAGATTTGGTACACAATTTTCCGTAATTAGATCCATATAAAATTTATAGTAAAAATAAAAAATGCAAATGATTAATTTGATGTAAAATTTGTCATTTGCGTTTTATCTCTAAACTAAACACCTCTAATTTTATAGTCCTTGATTTTTTTTAAAGGTCCTTGATTTTTCCCCTTCAATAAGGTAGAAAGTCAATGCAGGGCTTTTGAAGGCAGCATACAGGAGTCCTACTTAACTTGATCCAGGTTCTCTTCTGACTGACATATTCAACACTACACCTATTTTTCATTCAAATGGGTTTTAAAATATTATACATAATGTACAAAATCCAATGTAAGTATATAAAATATTATACATTATGTGAAATGTGTAACATATGCCTATATTATGTCCTGTAAGTAAGAGTAGAACCTAAGAATTATTCTTTATTTTTTTTTATTTTTATTTTTTTGTAGTTGTAAGTCTATTAGGTTGTAGTCAAGGTGAAGGTGTACATGTTTTTGAGAGATGTAAATGCAAAATTTTGGAGTGGATACGGCTACTGTAGAGCTAGATTTTTTCCATTGAGGTCTGATTTTCACCACTTTCTAAATTTTGCAGCCCTTGGACTGGGCTGCATCCTCACAAATTGAAAAATTGTACTCATGAAGGAATTAATCGGTGTAAGAAATCTGCACATGCTTTACCAAATATCAAACTCGTTTTCCCTGAACAATTTTTAGTTTCCACCAAACGAATAATTATAAATATTATAGATTTGAGAAAGAAAAGTTTTCCAATTGGTATGAAATCTGTAAAATAAATATTACACCACTGAAATTTTTTTCAGAACTTTTATTAGAAACATTATTTGATATAAATAAATATCAGTATATTACAGAGTGTTTATTACCCATATTACTTTGATTGTACATTTTCCATACTTCAGTATTTATATAATTTAGTACTTTTCTTATTTTTTAGGAATGTAGACTATTATAATGCAAAAGGTAGCTTTATTAATCCTCATGAAATTCAGATTACTCATAAATCTGGAAAGGTTAGTACTCTTCACTAGGTACATTAGACATTTTTTATTATTAGATATCTATGTAATATATTGGGTATATTTATTATTAGATATTTGTAGGCACAATTATTATTAGATATCTTTTAAGTTACTTTATTGACATTCTGTATCTGAACACTTCTTATTTCCCATTAATCTATGAAAGTTTAAATTCAAGGAAAATAAGTCATTCATTTTGGAAGTATGTCCTCGTTAAAAATATGTGAACTGCATTTGTATGAGGGGCCATCTACATATTTATATTTGTATCATTTTCAAATTTTACCATGATAATCTCCAATTTTTCGTCTTTTAAATGATTCTGCAGAATGAAAAACCGTCCAGGTATAAAATTTGAGGTAAATTGGTTCAAAATAACTGTAGATATACAAGAGGGGTGGGGGAAACCCGTTTCAATGCAAGGATGCAAGGAAATACTCTGAAAATTTTCCTTTATTCAAGTTTTCATTTCAGTCATTTATATGGCAATTTTATTTATTTTTTTAAGTTTACCGTTAGGGGCAATGAAATATTACTAAATAAGAATGTTAAATACATGCTTTTTATTTACAGAAAAATAACAGTTCAACAATGAACAAATTTATATGCATAATTTTTTTTACATTATATTTTATATAGATGGTATAAAAGTTAAAAAATTAAAACTTATATATATATATATATATATTATTATAATAGTCATACCACATTCCAAAATATCACAATATAAACTTTCATCCAATTGCCCTGCAATTCTTTTCAGAGTTCCAATGCCTTGGGTAGACATACATTCCTAAACAAATAGAGGAATAAGTCATTAAGTCATAGAAAATAATTTCTACTTCTTTGTGAGGTCACTTTGCAATAATTTTGGCATCCCCCCCCCCTTTTTTTTAGAAGTGAGATCAGAACTAACTTAGTTTGAATTATTCTGTTTTTTTAGACTGAACTCGAATGGCTCTACATTCTGTACACATATAAATTATTTAAATAAAAGTGAGTAAATACACTAGACAAGTTTCTGTTAGAGTAAGTAATTTTCCAGTTAATGCTCCATTAAGCATGGCTATTAAATGCTCAAATTAAATGCTGTTTTTTTATCCTACAATGTCTCGATCTTTAATTTTTATAATTAAATACCCGAGATATATCAGTGTATATATTAATTGCATTTCTACAATCTTGCTAAAGTATCCCTAATATTTATTGCGAAGATTGTACAATGTAGAAGCTACCATTCGATTGATTTTAGACAATTATTAACAATTTCTTGAAAAAATTTTGGTCACCACATGAAATTCATTTTATATTAAACAACTACAAACAGTATAATATTTTTAAAAATATGTGAATAATAAAATGTTAAATCTTATGACTTTGCAATTGTATTCCTCAACACTTGGTGTTAAGTGATTAATGCCAAAATTTTAATTCTCCTTCCTGGAAGTTTTATACAGATAGCTAAACAGATGAATTTTCTAAATTATCTCTAAACGTCATTTTTTTTTTTTTTTTTTTTGGCAGTTTGTCTGATCATGAAAACATTTTATTTATATAGAATGGGTGCTATTTTATAATACCTGAAATTCTTGGGAATATTAATTGATTGACAACAGTAGAAGAAGATGCATCATTCCAAAATAAATGCTTTTTTTTAATGTATTGATAATTATTTAAGTACATTAACAAAAGGCATTTATTTTTGAATGATGCATTATTTTCTTGTTTGTAATCATCCTACAGTACACTTTCACCCAATTTGTCCAAGCCAGCTTTTTCAGTTCTTATTGCTCAGTTCCAAAGCAATTAAATCATATTTGTTAATACATTTTCTTAAGCAGGGCATTCACAACAACACCGTTTCCACGCCACTTGGAGCGCCTTGCACCAAAACCCATCATCAATGCAAATGTCTGACGAGAAATGGACTATAGTGGTAAAAAAAGTTTGGATTTCCAACCTCATTCATTTTCCATTTGGCGCATTTGGTAATAAAACTAAAGCTGGGCATTCACGAGAAGGCTAGGCATTACATATGTGAATTATAAAATGTTAAATCTTATGACTTTGCAATTGTATTCCTCAACACTTGGTGTTAAGTGATTAATGCCAAAACTTTACATTACAAAACTTTACATTTATTTGCCCAAGATTGCTTTATGCCATTTGCCCCAAGACCAGTTTTTTCCCCACCCATTCAAGTTGAAAGATTAGGCACTTCATTCATGGAGGCTCCAAAGTTTGTTTTGATACACCTTGTTTGAGAAAGTTCTAAGTCCCTAGTTACTCCCTCCCCCACATGACGGATTTCCGATTTTACTTTCAACATGACCTAGCCTCGTCACGGGGTCCCACTCTAGGCACAACTTTTGTTTTCCCGCTACCCTCGCAGCGTGGTCCTCAAAAGGCTATCAATTCCCAATCAGACTTCAAACCGTTCGGAATTCCAAACATCCAATCCATTTGCGCCAATTTTCATTGGTTTCTCACTTCCGAAAGGTTTTCCCTTCCTGTGTTCCAAAAATCTCGGAATTGAACAGCGGTGAATATCCTGTTTAAAATATGATTCTGGAGAAGGGGAGTGATGCTCTCTTTCAAAAGCGAAAACCACAAAATGGAGGAGGAGTATGGATGCTCTCTCCGGAAAGTAGAGAAAGTAGTGCAAAATATTTGGCTGTTTTGGAAGTTAAGAATCATATCAATTGAAAAATACAACAACATTCATTTAATCTACATTTGTATTAAAAAAAGTATTAATTGCCAACAAAACCATAACATTGCCGTTTCTAACTGCCTCAAGAAAGTTGAATAAAATTCATGCGGGAAAGTTACTTAATTTTCCCAGAAGTAAGAAGATGCAGAGTTGTTTTTCTTACTCTTATAAGCTTGAAATCAGAAGCCGATAGAAACCTTCTCAACAACTATGTCATTGAGAAACAAGTTACGCCGCTGCTTAAAACTTGTTTTTTAATGGTTATTTTTGCGTCCCCTCTTTGCCTGCATCCTTGGAAGGGGCCAGTCTTACCACCCTGCTGTCACCATGGCGTTTCTTACAATCGGGCCTCATCGTCGGGGCTGGAATTTTTTCCGATTCGATTTGACAAAAGATCCACCGTGTAAGTGGTCCTGGTGCAGGTTAAATCTGATGTCGTGGGTCGAACATCCACCCTCTGTTGTGGTCCGGAGGTTTAAAGTACAAGCTCGGGTGTTTTCCGCATGATCCGAACCGTGGATAAAAATTGCGAGGTGCGTCCCAAAATAACCCTCATGTTGCTTCAAAACAGGATGTTAATATAACTAAACCTAAACTAACGTACATTTGGCACACATATTTACGGATCCTACTATGGTTTGGATTGAGGTCGCTTTTCATTGGCTCTCAGCATCACATGACTTCGCTTGCTTCTGAATGATGTCATAGGAGCGCGCTTAGTTTGGATTTCGATTTTTGTCTTAGTTATTGTATCATGCAGAAACCAAAATTATCTTTGTCTTGAATTCATCAATCCTTTAGAAATATACAAATAATCGTAGATAAAAAAGATAATTTTGCTTTTTGGAGCCAATGAAAAACGACCTCATTCCAAACCATAGCAGGATCCGTAAATATGCATCTGGCATCCGAGCCATCGATATTACATTGTTCTGTGACTAAAGCAGTGTTCCGAGGCAATCAGCGTTATAGTGGAGCCGGAGCGCCATTCCGTCAATGCATACTTTTTTTTACGAGAAGAAACCAGCGGGAGTGTCCTCCTCTAAACTTTCTCGTATACTTCTCAAAAATTTGTCATTTCCTGCGTCGATAAAAGATTCGAACCTACTGTAACCCAGAATGCAATGACTATCAGAAGGTTTTTCATTGTAGATTATAGTGGTTGTTAAATATTTAGGTGAAGAATCATATTCAAAGAGATGCGCATGTATTAAAACTTAGCAATATTTATTTTCTATCCCACTCTAGGAATTCATACCATTCATGATGATAAAACTGTGCACCAAATTTTATCCATCTAGCTATTCAAGTTTTTGAGTTATAGTGTTCACATGACCGCGGACAGACAGACTTCCCGTAGACGGATTTTGTCCAAAATTTGATAGAAACGTAAAAATGATGTATGAAGATCACATACCAAATTTTATCCCCGTATCTCTAATAGTTTTCGAGTTATTGTGTTCACGGACACACTGACAGACATAATTCCCAAATTGTGTTTTTCGGACTCGGAGAGATCTAAAACGTGGAAATTCGTCAAAATCCTGAGTTCGAATTTTTTGACGATTACAATACTTTCTCTTTGGATACGAGAAAGTAAAAAGGAAAAATGCTTCTTAAAACATCGCGATCTTCGTCTTATCCCTATCTTCTAAAATATGATTGGTATTTCAAATTAACAAAAGTAATAAGCCACTGGTGAGTGCTGGCGGGAAAGGGTGAAGAATATTGTTTCAACTTACACATTGTTGACATTTTATTATTTCACGATTCCAGTACCTGATCAAACAATAATGCGTTTTAAATATATATAAAGAAATATTTTATTGTGAAGTGGTCTTCTTACCCTCCCTATCAGCCGCTCCATTCTGTCCTTTCATGTCCCTCCCCATCTTTTCAGCATCTAGTATCGTTTAGCAACAGATTCGGAAACCCTCCGCGCTTTTGCGCTTGCGCCGGGCGGAGTTATTTTCGTCAAAAATAGGGGGAAAGTGAAGAATGGAAGGGTGATGTGTACATTTTACTGAGCGCGATCTAACAAAGAACTCCGTAAATGCGCTCATATGACTCATTGCTTGACACCCCTTTCCGGTGTAAAATCGTCCAAAAGTGGTAGTCTCGGAATCCGTTGCTGAACAGTATAAATAGATAAAACTATCAGTAGATAAAAAAAAGTGTAGGCTCTTATATATAGGAAGGACTTTTACATAATATCACGTATAAAATATATAGGATAACAATCAAAAGTTTCAAAGTAAAAAACCTACTTTTTTCACATTTTCTTAAATTTATTTTTTTTTAAAAAAACTGTTACGTGAGACGTAAATATGAAGAAAACTATTGATTTAGCCCATTAAACAACAAGCAAAACGAAAAAAGTTTTGCTTGTTATTTAATGGGCTTATCCCATTATTTGTTATCATCCCATTATTTGTTCATTATCCCATTATTAGTTATTTAATCATTATCCCATTATTTAATCATTATCCCATTATTTGTTATTTAATGAACTTGATCCGATCATTAGTTATAGAGATAATGGCTATTCTGTAGATATTGTCATTTTAAACCTTTTAGGGGGGGGGGGGGCGCTGGGGGTAATTTCGGGAAGTTTTGTAAAATTGATCCTCTGACAGTTCTTTATCAATGGAGTCAATAATCATTTTCCTTTCAAAACCTTTATAGAGTGGATTATCAACCCCCTTCCCACTCAACGATTATCACACATGTCAGAGTATTCTGGCAATGCTTAATATACGATTGCACCACTGGAGGCAATCGATTAAAAAAGAGTAATAGAAAATTTAGTTTTTTCTTTTAAAAATCTGCTGCTTTAATTACTTACTAATTATTACGTAAAATTAGTTCCATAGCTTCTAGATTATATTTTTTTAAAGTGAAATTTGGTATGTGGTCTTTACACATAATTTATAGGTTTCTGTCATACTTCGGACAAAATCCGTCCCTGGGAAGTCTGTCTGAAAAAACATGATAAAGGAAATATTCATAAATTAAGAAGTAAATATAGTAGACATATAAAGAAAACATGAATAACATTTCTAAAAGATTCGGAAAACTCTGTTCAGTGCGGCGAAGTTTCAGTATTAATTTAGTTCTTATTTCCGGAATTAAAACGCTGCAGTTTTTCAAAAAATTCAATTTGTCGCCCACCATCCCGCCCTCAAATTGCCAACGTATCGAACCCCCCCTGCCCACCAGCGCGTATCTCAATTTGCACAATATTCGAACGGCCTATAGCGACGGCTCTACGCAGCAACACCTTTTAAATACAGAAGGCCGCGGAGATGATTTTTCACGCCACAAATATTTGGTAAAATAATTATGAATGTTAATTAAGATTAGTTTGAATTGAGATTAAGACATAAAATATCGAAATAAAAAATAATGAAATAAGGCAGATAAATAAAAATTAAAGAAAAAGAAAAAAAACAATTAAAAATAAACAGTAAAAATAACCTATATATTTAACCTGTGTAAAAAATAACATATTAAAAATTTACCTATAAATATAAACCCTAAAAAAGTTAACAAAGGAAAAAAATGAAGAAATTAAAAAATTAGGGAAATAAAAAAATGGAAACTAAACTAAACAAAAAATAGTTGACGTCAAGAATTAGCGCCCCAGCTTTCTGTAATTAAGAAGTGTCGACCATCAATAACAGACACTGATCCTCTACGTAGACTCGGAGGCAAAGCCCAGGTGCATATTGGCACACTGTGCCAGTCACCGCGCCTACAAAGATTTGCCTCTGCAATGAACAGTTATAACCATAAAAAAAGAGATAGATATCGATCTTTCTATGTGGTTATAATGATAATTTTCTACATTGGTCTTTTTATAGTATGAGAAGCATTGTTTGAAAATGAAGCTTGGATATGCTTTGTTGTACTGAATTCCGGAGTTTCAGTTTCAATAATGATGGTTTTAGGCATTCTTTATATAATCTTAAAAAGTATTATTCCAAATCCAAACTAGTTAACAATGTCATGGGTTTTTTTTTGTAATGAATCTTTTCTTTTCAACAATGTCTTTCACTGTTATAGATGTTAATTGTCTTTTTCTGAAACGGGAGCAGATTGAAAACCTGTATTTATTTTTTTAATTACAATTTTATAAGTGAATGTCTTAAAATAAGTATAGCAATATTTTTTAAAATATTGGATGGTATAATATTAGTAATATTAATTAGCACAAAGGGTTTTATTTTCTGTTTCATGTCTTCCATCAAATTTTGATAAGCAAAAGACTGGTCAATGCTGGTACTCTGTTAATTATTATCTATTTGAAATATTATAATTTATTTAACACTATTGAGATTTAATAATTATTTAAGTTCCCATCTTTTTATTTATCAGTAATTCCCCTCCCTATATAAGGACACTTGTGAAATTATATCTTTTCAACTTAAAGGCCTCGAATGAAAACATTTAAAACCTGGGGTAATTTATCTACTGTGCATTCCTGACCCTGTAACTGTTACACTTTACAGAATTTTATTAAATATTCAAATGATTGTAGATTTATTATTATTGTAGATTGTTATTTTAGAATTATTGTGATTTTATTTGTTTGTGCAATTTTATTGAAGATATCATTCTTTGTTAATTATTGATGTATTATTATTTGTTATATAAACTACAGAAGTTTATTCCTTGATTCAGCTGTTAAGATATGGCAAGAGTTTATAACTAGGATGTAAAACAAAGATCTGCCGAGAAGGAAAGATCAGCACCTACTGTTTAAAAGATTAAAAATGTTTGCTTTCTTTTTTTCAGTTTTTTTTAAACTTTCCATTGCGAATTTTTTTTAAAAATTCCCCAAGTTTAAATTTTTGTCTAATTCTCTGAAATTACTTTAAGTAAAATTTCAGTTACTAAGAATGTGGATGCTTGCAGCTTTTTACTGTATTTGAAAACTAATAAACTATTCCTTAATGACAACTGCTCGTGCTACTTCACCAAAATGTTTTAAGTTTTCATTGATTTCATTTGTTCTTTCAATACTGCTTGAATGTACGCTTACAAACTCTGTATTTATTAACATACTTTTCATTTGTTATTGAATTTATATTGTTTTACAAAAATAATTTTGTGGCAATTACAGGAATAAAAGTTTTATACTGATATGGTTCATATTTTGCTGGATGTATTTAAATACAAAAAAAAACCCCTTCTATAACTATCTTTTTACTCATACTAACAGGATACTTTGAAAATACTGGTCAGGGGAATTTGGTTAATTCAAACCTGATGGAACCACAATTTAAATTTGGAAAAATTAGTCTAAAAATGAGTACAACAAGACAATACAAGAAGTGTAATAAGCAGTAATTTTAATGAAGTGATAATAATTATTTTTAATAATCTGTAAAAGTTTAAAAAAAATGATTTCAACTAATAAGTGAAATTTTAATAAACATTAAACAGCCCTTTGGATTCAGCTGTTGTACATTGCAATTTTAAAAATAAATTGTATTAACTGTAAGAATTTTTTTATTAAATTTTATATATTTTTGATGGAATGTACTGTACAGTGGTAAAATCCTAGAGTGAATTAAAATTATTCATTATGATCTCCGTGGATACAAGATGTGGATACATTTAACAGAAGAAAACAGTTCAAAAATAGGCTAAGGGATCAATTTTTAGTTTTGATGTAGATTTAACAAAAATCAATTCAAATTTATAGAAGATATTTTAACATTATGTTAATTGGAAATTAATTGATTAGAGAAAAAAATTCAAATTACTGCCTAATTCAAATTGAAAATGTTAATTAACCAAATCTAATGTAATTTAATTTATTTGATTGCAATTTTCATCATTATGTGAAGAACATTATCTGAAATGTTTAGAATGGTTGTGACTTTTCAATTCTGAAACAAGAAGTGCTGCAGAAAGATATTTCTCAACTGAAATATGTACAGCTGAGAAAAAAAAGCATTTTTACCCTTTATTTTTTAAAATATCTTGCATTGAATATTAGATTTTAGTAAATGTAATAATATTTAATGAATAATCTTGGATCTGAGTAGCTGGTAAGGAATGAAGGCAAATTAAACCTCAGAGTATTTGTTTCATAACAGTTCTGAAGCTCAATGGTTAATGAGTAAATGAATATTGAAACTTTCTAACTTACTTTAGGAGAAAGTAGTCAGGAATGAAATAAAAGATGATGAAGCACCAATTGGATTCTTGCATTTCATTTATCTGCTTCTTTAATACTGTGATAAAGATAACAAAATTGTTACATACTCGGGGATCGATCCAGGGTTTTTTTTTCTTTTTCTTTTTTTTTAGGGGCCCATTTTTGTGGAAAAAAATAGTTTTGTGAAAACAAAATTGTGAAAAATAAAAATATTTTTCTGGAAAAAAAATTATTTTTGTAAAAAATAAAAATATGTGATTTTTTTTTATCATGTAACCTTCAATTTTAGCAGTCATATTTCTATATTTTATGTGAATTTGAGTTTTGTGAATGGGCTGTTTTTATGAATTTGAATTTTGTGAAGGGATCGTTTTCATGAAGTGGAATTTTGTGAAGGAGCCGCAAAATGACCCCAATTTTTGCTTGGATCAACCCATGATACTTTTACCACATATACCATTTTATCTTGCCACAGTCACACAACTTCTGAAGAGAAGCTTGCAGCTGAACTTAAGTTTTTTGTGTTGAGATTCTGTGGAACAAAGGCACATATTGCATATAACATATTGCATATAAGTCTCTTCTTTTTTTGCCATAAGAAGACTAAAACCAGGGTTCGTACTCCTCCTGAAAAACTCCTGAAATGAAAAGATAAAATTATGATAAAACATAAAAATATGACGTTTCCATTTTTCCTTATTGATAGAAAGTCGCTGAAATTCGGAATTCGTACTTCTGACCTTACTTAGTCCCGAAAGAGTCTGCCGCACATTCTCCGAGTCACCGCAATCAGAAAAGATGGGAGAATTGATATTTAGTATACTTTTTTGCCAATCTTGTAAAAATTATCCACACTACCCCCTTCTCCCCTACAATTGATTTTTTTTATGTTATCTCCTGAATTTTCTGTACTGTACTCCTGAAAAACCCTTAGAAACTCCTGAATTTTACTATCATGTATACAGTATGAACCCTGTATACCCTTTTTAAGAGTGTTACTATAAGCAGAGCATTACTGCCTGCAGCTTTCATCAGAAAATGAAACTGGCCCATTCAGCCTCTGTCCAGGTTATATGAGCTTGAGAGAAATAAGGCCTTTTATTGATTCGCTTTGCTTTTAATTTTGGCTTTGATACTGCTATTCTGCTTCTTAAAATTGCTTCTTGTAGAATATTTTGGATTGTTTGTAAAGAAATCTGCAAAAGATATGAAAGTATTGTACATTTTAAGTTGAGAATTATCATTTCGTTTCTAATAAACCTATTAATGAAAAAGCTATTAGATGACAGATTACATATATACAAATTAGATACATTCTGTTAAAAACAACATAAGGAAAGCGTAAAACGTTTCGCTTAGAAATTCATTTTTAAAAAGTATTATGGATGTATAATGAGTTAGCGTTGCGCTTTTTCTAAAAACACATTATTACTTGAAAAAAAGAACACTTTCTTCCAAAAGAACAGATAAAATGTTTCGCTTGGAATGTCATTTGAATTAACATTAGAAATGAAAGAAGCAATTCTCGAGGATAAGAGAATAAACTTTTGGAATACATCATCTGATAAATTATATGACTAAAACAAAGCAAAGGGGTCTTTTTTTAAATAAGATATTGCTAAACTATTTTTTTACAGCGTCTTTAAAATTTTATCTTGCACCCAACTAATTCATTTCGAATTTATAAACTTAATGAAGGATTTACCACAGCCATAACTACCACATTATGTGCTTCTTCAGAATTAATTACAGTAGGATGTGAAGTCCGATATTGGTGTTTGACATTCCTTCTCTGCAGTTCACCATTCAAATTTCACCCATCTTTAAATATAATGACTGTCTGAAACTTTGTTGCATTCAATTATTTATTTCAAACTAATGTACTGAAATATTTGGAATAATTCATATAACGCTTATAGATGTATTTACATTTCAGATTGAATGCCTATCTGCTGACAATTTTGTGATTGCAGTAGGCGGCAGACCAAAATATCCCGAAATACCTGGTGCAATTGAATATTGCATTAGCAGTGATGATATTTTTAGTTTTGAAAAACCTCCAGGTAAAACGTTAGTATTTTTTTCAGTTTTTATTTGCTTATTTTCATTTACTTTTTCTGTGTAAGTCGAGATATTACTGTCAAAACTTGTACTTAGTATCAGATAGTATTGCTAAACCTAATGAAAATCACATCTGATTCTTTTCCCTGCTAAAATTATCCTGTATGAAAGATTGTGATGCATGAATGTTACTCGGCAAAAAAGACATTGTAAAGGAGTTGTAAAAGTGATTTGATTATCTCTACTAATAATAAAGGAGAATCTGTATGTGTCTATTTGTGTGTTGATGCTGCATAGGCCAGACCACTGGACCTAGAGCTATGAAATTTGGTACAAACATACCTTTGGGGGGGGGGGTGAAGGGTGCACCTCGGAGCCCTTTTTTTTTTAAAAAAATAATTTTTTTCCTTAATAACTTCCGAAAGTATAGCAACACAATCATATTTACACTATCTGAAAATGCAAAAAATTAGCTTTTCATTGATGTCAATTAATTGGTTTACAATTTCTTGTTTAATTTTTAAAAATATTTTTAGATATAATTTACAACACTTTTCTTTGTTGCAATGAAATGCTCAAACCATTTCCATTGTTTAAACAAATATTTAATGTTGTTGTTATCTTATTGTTGAAAGCTAAGGAATTTACTTTTTCTTATTTCATCAATTTTTCTCTGAAATCTGTAAACAAAGTCTTTTAAGATAGTATATTAGGAAACCTCCAGTACACTGAAAGATGTATTCTTATGCCACTCTTTTTATCAGTATGTTTTAATCCAGTTAACATGCTGCTGGTTGTAAAATGGGCTGAGCCATTTTAATATTGAAATCAAATGCCTATTTTGCATGAGGAATAAGAAAGTGAAGTTGGTACTGACAGGGTGCAATTAGATGTTGCATGACACAGAGAACTACTTGACACCATTAGGGATGTTCATGTAGACAATGAAACAAAACAGGTGCAAGGCCACACAAACACCTAGCCCCTGCCCTCTAACTAACATTCTGGAAGTTTCCTCTCTCTCCATCTCATAGAGAAAATAGAAAGCGTAACTGGGAGTACGCAAGCTACGACGAGTAACATGAACCAGATTTCTCTGTAATAGAAGTGAAGTGTCCATAGAGTGCAATCTTATACTTTATCTGTGGTATGGTAGTAATTTATCTCAAATTATTTTCTAAGAAAGCTGATAATTTATCTATTAACTTTTATGTTCTTGGGATGTTACGAAAGCATGGCATCTCTGCCTGATGGTGCCTATAAATCGCCTAAGTTTCTTTATTGTAATGCATGCAATAAAATTTATAATTCATATCAGTCATTGAAGCGGCGTGTGAGGGAAAAACACCCTGAACAAATAGATGACTTGGCATCTTCTCTAAAAAACAGATTGTGTGAATTCAAATGTGAGTATTGCAATAATCAAGTTAGTGATGTAAATAATTTACTCTCTCATATGAGGAAAATGCACAATAATGAGAAAAGTGCATCAAATAGTGATTTAATGATAAAGTGTGCATTATGCGACTGCGAATGTCCCAAAAAGGAAATATTCATCCATTTTGAGCAACACACCATAATTTAACCCTTGAACTGGCGGAGTTAAATTTTTCAACTTTTGAAGATTTTGAAACATGGAAAAAAGCATCGAGAAGGAAACAAATTTGTTTTGGAATGGGGAGTTAAAAGATCCAAAGATGCTTGGAAATATAATTTTGTATGCCACCTCTCTGGATTTTATATTCTAGAAGGAAAGAGGTTGAGACACCTGAAAACACAGGGTAGCTGCAAAATTTGCCCAGCTTCCATTAAAGTACAGAAGATAGCCGGCAATTCATGTAAAGTGGATTACTCTTCAACCCACATTGGCCACAAAAATGACATTGATCATCTGTCAATAACAGAAGAAGGTAGTCAGTTAATTGCTTCAAAAATTGCCCTAAAAGTACCGTTTGACATTTTAGGTGAAATAAGAGGCTCATTTGATGAATTTCACTTAAACAGAGTCCATCTTCTTCCAAAAAAAGATCTATATAATATTGAAAATAGCTACAATATAGGATCCAGTGCAGTTAAGCATAAAGATGATGGAACCAGTGTGCAAATATGGATCAATGAAATGGAACATAAAGGTAGCATCATTTTATTCAAGGGGAAGAAATGAATTTATATCCCGAATTAAAAAAGGATGAATTCATCTTGGGTATTATGATGAATGATACGCAAACAGAACTGCTAAAAAAATATGAGTCGCATAGATGGGACTCATGGGTCAAACAGTTACAATTTTGAGTTGATAACATTGTTAGTATTAGATGATATGCGGCAAGGCTTTCCTTGTTCCTTTTTAATCCCCAACGAAACAGATGCTGCTCTATTAACTTAGTTTTTCCGTTAAATTAAGGAAAGAGTTGGAGAACTGTTCCCCAAAGTTTTTATGTCAGATTTGGCTCACAGTTTTTATAATACCTGGGTTACTGTTTTTCCAAATAAACCCAAGCATAGATTATACTGCACATGGCATGTGGATCATGTCTGGCGGAAAAGCTTATGCAAGATCCCATGCCAAGAAATGAAAATTTATACATATAAATTACTATGTACTTCAATGGAAGAAAAGGATCCAGAAGCTGAACAAGCTACTACTTTCCTGATAAAAAGTCCTGAAACGAAAGAATTCTGCACTTATATTCTGGAAAATTATGTTAATTGCAGAGGTGCTTCAGCTTTTTGCTATCGATTACAGGCAGGTCTGAACACAAATATGCATGTGGAGAGAATGCACAGGACTTTAAAATATCTTTATATTCATGGCAAAAAAGTTAAACGACTTGATAAAACTGTTAATGTGTTAATGAAATTTACACGTGACAAGCTGTTTGATCATTTGCTTGTAGGTACGAAAGGCAAATTAACTTCCAAGTTAAAAGATTTGCGAACAAGACAAAAGAACAGGATCTCTTTGTCAATAGAAAGTGTCATAAAATCGGATAGTGGTTATATTGTACCCTCACAATCATACACATATGAAACTTATTTAGTTCAAGAAACTAATTTAGATTGTGATTGTCAATTAATATGTACAGATTGCAATAATGTTTGTTTGCATCAATATAGATGTAATTGTACTGATGCTTGTATAAAATGGAATATGTGTAAACATATCCACTTAGTTTGTAGGTACAAATGCTCTGCTACAATTGAACAGGATGACACTGATCCTGTTGTAGAGCTACAGGAACCATTGTGCATAGATCATAAAATCCAAAATGCATTCCATGAAAGGAACATTTTAGTTGCAGAATTAAGCAAAAATAATAGTAAACATTGTAATAAATCATCATTAGAAAGTGAAACAGTTTGAAAGAAACATTTGCTGCTATTGTTGATTTCATTGAAGCTGAAGAAGATTTTAAAATTCTGGAAGATAGCCTGAAATCTATACCTCCAAAAATTGAAGCCAGTAGAACTTCTCAGATTTTTTTTTCTTCAGTTAGTAAAAATTCTTTTCCAAATAATAAAAATATAGAAACCCAACGGTTATTCTCTACCAAGAAAAAGAAAACCAAAAATGAGAATGCAATACAAAAACCCAATCAAGAGGAAATGAATAACATTGCCATTTCTTTTTTGTTGAATTAAAAGTAGTACATTTTTTTGAGAAAAATAGAAATGCTATTTATTACAATAATTAATGCTTTCTTTTTATGAAAATTGTAGTTGCTGTTTTTGTATCATCTGTTAACAAATTTCTATATATGTCAAGTTAAACTTTGAATTAAGACTCTGCAGTAACTGTTGTGTCCATGCAGAAGTGTCGTATACATATGATGCTGAAATTTATATGTATATATATATTCATAATTGAGAATGGGGTATGCTTTTAACAATGTAGTATATGTAAATATGTATATAATTTGAATATAAAAATAGCATCCATTAACTGTTGTGTCCATGCAGAAGTGTTGTATACATATATGATACTGAAGTTTATATTGTTTTTCATAGTTGGGAAATGTGTATGTTTTTAACAATGTGTGTGTATATTTGAATATCCCAGTAACTGTTGTGTACTAGATACTATACTAATATAACTAATAATAATATAATAGAGTGCAGATGCTCTGCATAGGAACAGCTAGTATTTTTATTATTACGAAAATCATTTTTTTAATGAAAATAGCTTTTTATTTTTATTCCAAAAGGAATAATCAATGTATTAATTTCTCCCACTTCAAGATTTCTGATTTCAGAACTTTAAGTGTGAATGTCAATAAAAAATCTCCTTTTATATAAGTTGCTTTTTACAGTATGTCATTTTATATGAATATTGACATTATTAGAAGTACAGAGATTAATAGGGTCTGGTAGGGTAAAATAGGTTTAAAATATCCTACATTTAGAGTTTCACTTAAAAGGTTTTTATCAAAATATTTTTTAATGAAACTTTTTTGTTTTATTAATAAAGAGCAACATTATATGTGTTTTAATAGTAATCATATAAATATTTATATATATTTGTTTTTATGGAGATAATGTTAAACTATATGTTTTGTATATATATTTTACCCCATGCAGGTGACAATTGGTATGCAAATCTAAAAACAGTAGCAAATGATAAAAAAAATGAATTATTTGTTGCAATACTATGGTTTAGTAATAGCACTGAAAATCAGGTTAAAAAATTGTTTTTGGATTGAAAAAGATCATTATATAATCAATTGGACCAAAAATAAACTATTTCTTCACCCAACATATGATTGTTTTTTTATCATTTTTCTTAAACGATAATGGCATCTATCATTAAATTCTAGCTCATTCAAAATTATTCATACAAAAATTATCACTTTTCAAATTGTTTCACCTTATAAGTATCTCCTTCAACAGACGTAATTTTACCAATGAATTCTTGCTTGCCTTCTTTTTCCCCCAAATATAATACTTTTATCCCATTGTTATACAATGTTCAGGTATAAGCTAGATACTTTTGTATATAAATTTTTTTCTAGCTTCAATATTATTTTTATTTTCTCGATCTTTTGTTCATGGCGAGTTTCACCTTTCAGTTTTAACCTTTTTAGAATATCTTCAACATATTTTCGATTTCAAAATTTTTACACCATCAGAAGATTTTTATTGTAAACCACACTCTTCAATTATTTCATTTTATATCTATTTTAAAATATGTCAAGAACTTTGGTTTACCCTGTGAAATATTTAAGAACAATAATGACTGCAAAGCAGAAACAAGACTAATGAAACCCTAGATAAAGTATACAATTCATTATGAACAAAAACTTTTGTTTATTTGACGTACCTTGTTATGGCTTGGAATATTTCTGTTTAAATAATTTTTAATTTACTATAAATGAATAATTTATTTTAAAAATCAAGCTGTATCTCTCCTTCATAAGGAGCAGAATGTTAAGTCTAACCTATAATCTGTACCCAACCATGGAAATTTAAACCATAACCTTTGGCATAAACTTGTACACTTCTGTTTAATGCCTCTCACTTTTAAAGAAACTGTGGAAAAAATATCAATTGAGATAAAGTTGGAGCAGCCAACTAGAACACCAAACTTAAAAATCTTTATGTACAATTACATATCTGTTGTTGTAGAAGCTACCCACCTGACCATGACCCATTTTGTACTATATTTACAGTTTATACTTTACTTGTCAATGATTGGGGTTTTATTATTATAATTGGTTATAATGTGCATTAATATGAAACCAATTTGATTTATCTATTTTTATTTTATGATGTAATAATTGAAATATGTTCTGAATAAATTGATGTTGAGCAATTTGATTTCTGTTTTGCCATAAAAGGTTGTAATTGAATTTTCTTTGTTAAATTATCTTATTCTGTAAAGAAATTTATTTCATTCAAGAGGGACTGAACTCCTGGCCTTGCAATATCCCCTCAACTACATAATTAGTAATACTTGACATTAATTATCAAATAATGCAAATTTTATATTATTCTGAAACAATAAGTGAATTTTCTAATCTTATAAAAGGCAGCACTTCTGTAAAATAATTAAAAATAATAATCAAATGAAGATTTAATACCAGATATGTGATAGAATACCTGAAAGAAAGCTTTACATTCTGATAACTAACCTGCAAGGGGGTGTTCAATGTGAAAAATACTGATATCTTTTTAGTTGAAATGAGTCAAATTCATGCTAGCTGCCTTCAAGTTCATATTCAGCAGACGGAACGTGTTTCAAGAAAAGTTCTTTTATTATTTTATTGGAATTCAGCATAAGGGGTGTGGAACAGTCCGTTGTGTGTCCTTGCGTCACGTTTCTTTATCCAATCGAGTGAATGTGTTAGGAATAGGAGAATAATGATGTCTTGTTATTTAAGTTTTATTGAGGAAGCAAGTAGAGTCAAGGATATTCTATATTTTTAAAATGGAGAGTTTTGCAGTTATAAGGCTTTTAAACTGGATAATATTGCAAGTGAAAATATCATGAGATTGATTCAAATGTTATATTATTCTGGAAGTAATTAACTGTAGTCAGCTGTTACATGTCTTATCTGCTTAAAATTGTAAAAAATATTCTGAAAAATAATAGTGAATTGCGCCCAAATTTATTAGATCTAAAGATAAAGCCTGAAGAATTCATTATTTGGATTTCTAAGAAAGTTTCCTGTGTTTCTAAGAAAATGAGAAGCAGTATTTTGCTATCCACATTGCATAACGATGATTATATTGATGATATAATATGTGTTTATTTATATAAAATGAATGTAATAAACATACTTTTGCTATGTGTTCGAGATCCCCTGAATAATACAATGCATTATTTACTAAATTTTTTGTTTAAAAATTAGTTTTTAAATAGCTATACGGTGTTTGTATTTATCATTTGAACAGATATAGCCAAAAAATGTTGCTAGTTTTGCTTAAATAGCGAAATAATGAAATGAATTGTGTGAATGAAAAGTGAAAAATGAAAAGTGTCTTTCCTTGCACGTCTTCACGTTATTCATTGTAGCTCACATCCTCCTGGGCTAAGCTTTCTATTTTCTGTATGAGGTGGCGCAAGAGAGAAAACTTCCGGAATGTTGGTTAGTTAGAGGGCAGGGGCCACTAAAAGAGCATGGCTTAAATGCCTGTTACAATTTAAAATGACTTTGTTAAGGGAATCATGAATATCAAATTATTTATAAGAAATTCAATTGAAATTATATTCCCGGCAAACAAGTTGATTGCTGAAGATGGCTAGTTTTATAATAAGCTAGGACTTAAAGAAAAGATCAAGTCATTAACAGTGGAATGAATTTGTCCCTAAAAACATGATGAAAGTATGAAAAAGAATTGACTGCCATTACAATATCTTTACAGATTATTATGAATGTCGGTTCTGCTTTTTAAATGTTAAAAGAATTGAGAGGGAGGAGAGAAGCTCAGCAAACCTATAAATATTATTATAAAAATGTTTTCTGGCATTTTTTAGGTAATGTAAATAAAATAATTTTCTTTGCATAATATCTGCAGTTTTTGTTGGAAGATGTCAAAATAGAAGAGACAAAATATCGTTTCAGCTGTTTTAGCAAACCAAGAACATTTCATCTAATAACATTTAGCACAGTCATTTTTAACCATATGCTAGAAGTGACTTTTTATGCAGGAGTATATAAGAAAATAGACTGCTCGTCCTATTTATCAAAATTCATCTTGCATATCTAATTTACCCTCCAAGTAGCCTTTTTGATCTATTTACTTACAATCCTGAGAAATGAGATTTTAAGATAGATAAACCATACTTTTTTTAGTCGTTGCTGATGACCAATTAATGGCAACATGCTCATATCGAAATTTGGCACAGATAAACAGCTGATGTGCATATTGCGCCAATTCAGGCCAAGTGGTTAATGACATTTATTAAAGAAAACTACCATGAAAAGGCATCGTTCACCAACATTCTTCTTTGGAGTTTTAAGTATTAAAGTAATTCTGAAGCAGTTGATTTAGCAAAAACTATGCAACCATTGGCATTCATTAATTTACTTAATAAAAGGTTTTTTATTTTGATATTTTATTATTAACAGCTGTAGTTGTTAGAAGCTTTGATTTTTTCACTGTAGGATATATGGTTTTTATTGATATTTACATATGTTACTCTTTTACTTTCAGATTAGTTATTGGTGGCAGCTGTATCCTTCAATGGATATTTATTCTATTTGTTAAATAATCAGTAGATTGTGCCCTTTCCCAATTTTAAACATGAGAAACGTTATCTAAAGGGGTGGTCAATACAGGTTTTATATAAAGGGTGATTAACGCAGGTTATATATTTCAAAAAACACCTCTGCATAAAAAAAAAAAAATATTTTTAAAAATTTAGAATACTGTGTCTTTAAAAGTGAACAAAATAACGAGAAAATAAATTTTCTTAAAAAAAATCATGGATTAGTATGTAACAGCAATAGTAAGAATTAACATATATTAAAGTATCAGTAATTTATAAACAAATGGTAAAATAATTCACATTATTTGACATATATTTACTACATAGCTTAAAATAATTTTGAAAAAACATGCCCTATACTTTTAGATGTGTTGCTTAAAGGTTATGTATTCCTAGTTTCAATGTGAAAGCTAACCCCTAATTGTTCATTACACTCTGGATTTTTTTCCCCCCTCTCTCTCACAAATACATTTGGGTCTCCTACTGGTTAACAAATTTAATTATGAAACAACACCAAGAAACCTTCACTTAAGAACAGATGTGGCTTTAGAATGTGCTGGATTCTTAAATGGATTGGGATTTGATACCACTGTAATGGTACGCTCCATCTATTTAAGAGGGTTTGATCAGGTAAGAAATTTATGCATGCTTCATTCTTCTCCATTTATGCTTCTCCAAGCTGTTTAGCTCAATTTTTCATATTCAGCTCCAAAGTTGATTAGTGGCAGCCTATTCACTTCAAAATCTCATGTCTCATATCTCAGTGTTTTAAGATTAAAATAATGGAGACAATTCATTTTGATGTCACAATAATATAATAAAAATGAATTAATCTCATTTCTAACTTTCCTCTGAGCTACCTCTGTAAGATAACATTCTAAACAGTTACAATTAATAAAATTTAACAGATTAAAATTTTTTTGAATTAATTAAGAATTAATTAAATCCTTTATATTATACAGAATGGCACATATGTAGCATATTCTAATAAGTACAAAAGCAAACAACAGAAAATTAAAAGATGTTAAAAAACAATAGAAAATTTAAAAAATTAAAACACAATAAAAAAGAAGAAAAACTAGAAAAAAATATGAAACGAACAAAGTAATTAACGATGATAACAATACCTATAATAACCTTTTTGTTCGCCAAACGCAGCAGCATCTAGTGATTGCATCATACATTTTACTACAACAAACCAACCCATCACTAAAGAATTAAACAACAAAAATTCTTTAGTGATGGGTTGGTTAGTTGTAGTAAAATGTATGATGCAATCACTAGATGCTGCTGCGTTTGGCGAACAAAAAGGTTATTATAGGTATTGTTATCATCGTTAATTACTTCGTCCATTTCATATTTTTTTCTAGTTTTTTTTCTTTTTTAATGTTTTTTTAATTTTCTATTGTTTTTTTAACATTTTTTAATTTTCTATTATAACATTCTAAAGTGTGTGTGGAGGGGGGGGTGTCATTTTGCATGCTAGGTTTTTTTAAAAGTAAATAATAGTACTGTTTATTTGAACTAAATTAGCAGAAAGTTTTCTTTTATACTTCCATCCATGTATTTTATCTACCAAAAATTTTCTTCTCATACTACAATAAATATCATATTTAATGTAAATATTAAATATACATATATAATATTTATATATATTTAATGTGTATAATAAATATTATATATATATTTAATATTTATAATAATTTAATGTAAATCTTTACTAATAATAAAGGAAAAAGTTGTGTGTGTGTGTGTCAGCGCTCTACAGGGCAGACCGCTGGACCTAGAGCTACAAAATTAGGCACAAACATACTTTGTAGGTTGGGAATATGCATCTTCTCCTTAATAACTTCCAAAAATTTACAACACAAAAATCATTTCCATGCAGCTGAAAATTTAAAATGAATTATCTTTACAATGATATCAATTACGTTGCTCTATAATTTTTTTGTCTAATTGTAATAAATAAAAATATTTTTAGGCATAATTTACAAGACTTTTCATTGTTGCAATGAAATTCAAACCGTTTTCATTGTTTGAGCAAATATTTAATTGTGTGTTTATCTTCCATTATTGAAAGCTAAGGAATTTACTTTTTATTATTTCATCAATTTTCAATTTTTCTGTGAAACCTGTATGACTTAGTTAATTTATTAGGAAAAACATCCAGTGCTCTGGAAGATGTGTTAATTTTTTTTTATCAGCAGTGTTCAATTCATGCTTCTGGGCATAAAATGTGCTGTGCCATTTTAATGTTGAAATAAAATGCGATTTTCCATGAGGAATAAGAAAGTGGATGCTGACAGGATGCAATTAGATGTTGCATGATGCATACAGCTACTTGACTCCATTAGAGATGTTCATGTAGATTATAAGCAAAATATGTTCAAGGCCACTAAAAGAGCTTGTATTAAACTTCTATCACAATTTAAAATGATTTTGTTAAGGGAACTATGTATAATCAAATTCTTTTATCAAATTATTCATAAGAGATTCAATTGAAATTATATTCCTGGTGAACAAGCTGGTCATCGAAGGTGGCTAGTAGTAAAATATATGCTAACTATTCAATATAAAATGTTGATGGGGTGCATAATATAATGCAGTATAGAGCAATAATAAAAGTAAAATTAGGTTATTAACTGTACAAGGAACTAGTATTTCCAAGATTACCCTTAAAATAAAACACTTAGTTTTGAAATGTTTTGTTACATTATGAAGGTTTGCACTGTAATGAAAATACAATAAAACAGAAAAATGACTTTAAAATTTATTTAAAGATGTTTGCTAGATGTAGTTATTTGTGACAGAACATATAATTAGTTGTCATTGAAAGCCATAACAATGGTATAAGATAAATGTTTTATGCCTAAAACTCCATTAAGAAAAGTTAAATATGCAATGTAGGATCTTGTCAAAGTAAGCTTCCTTTGAAAAAAAATTTTTTTTTTGAAAGGCTACTTTTTTGAAAGAAATCTTCAGATTTCAAAGTTAAAGCATTATTGCTATGTTAAATAAAAGTTGTTAACAGCTTAAAGACTAAATTATTTTTAATTGTCATATGTACAGGCATTACCTAGAATGAATTATTTAGGGCTACTAGCAGTACCCACACGGCGTTGCCTGTGGTATCATGAATTTCAACAAAATGTTTTTAAAAGCCCACAATGACATAAAATAAATTTTTGAAAACAAAATCAATACAAAAAAATATATATGATTGATTTTGACTGCTTATTTTTTTTTCACAGCATTGACATTAACTGAAGATACATTTTTTTTTTTTTTAAGTGACAATGAAATTGTAAAATTCAAAATGAGTAAAAATAACCAGCTGGTTCGCTCGCTAAAATGGAGTTATAATTCAGTCAGACTGATGCCTTAAAATCTTTCGATCTTGTTTAAAATGGGTAATTGGTGACATTAGATACTTTGAATTAAAACTATTCAACGAAATGATTTGAAATTGAAATTACAGCACCAAATAAATCGATATTTTCGAAAATTTTTTTTTAGGATTTAAAAGATTTATTCCTATAAACCAGTAAAACGTTAAAGAATGAAAACCGAATGAAATTTTAAATGGAATAACACGACAAACATAATTTCTGTGGTATTTAATTTTTAACATTTAAAAAAAAATGTAATTAAAATTCAACCAACCGTTCAATTTTATCCGTTCTTGTTTTAAAACCGACAGAACCGTTCTAGTTATCAGCTGAAAAAAAATTGAAAATAATAGTGTTATTAGAACGTTGGATGCAGCAAATTTAAAAACAAAAATAAAATTTCAATGGCAAAACTGACTATTTTTAAAAAAATTTCTCAAAATTCAGTAAATTATGTTAAAAATTCAAAACTAACTTCATTAGAATGGACATCGTGTGCTCTTTTCAATGGTGTCTGTTTTTTTCATACAATTATTCAAAACTATTTTATTGAGAAATTAGTGCAAAAAATCAACCGAAACAAAACATTAAATAAAAAAATTTCTAGATTAAATTTTAAAATTCCAGCTTCAAGGTGCATTGAGTGACCATTAAGACTACCTGTGTGCCAAATTTCAAGGCTGTAAGTGTGATAGATTCGTTTGGACATCACACACACACAAACATTGCCTTTATAAGTATAGATGTCCTTAGGCAGTTAATCTTGATTTATTAAGATGGGGTTGATTGAATAATAAAAGCTGCTTAAAGTGTATTACAGTATGGTCCAACAACTTGAAATGAGTTTGAACATGGCAATTCTGTTCAACTTCACTGAAGGAAGTTATCCATATGTTTTTTTTTCTTCCAAAGAATTAAAAGAAACAAAATTTCATTCTATATTGCAATTTCTTGTGCTAGACAAAATTTTGTTTCCTGCTGTGTGGCAAGAAAAAGAAGAATCTGGAAATGATAGTCCAAACGCATTTCCGTGTTCAAGGCCTGGTATATCTTTAAGCCAAATGCAGAGAAATGTGCAATTAAATTGGTTTAGAGCAGTGTTTCCCAACCTTTTTGGTGGTGCGGACCACCTGTTGTGTAAAAAAAATATTTTGAGGCCCACTAACTAAAATATACAAGTAAAAAAAATATAAACATATGTATATCTTAATATAAATAAAAGTCATTGTGTGTATGTGGTTATGTTCCGCATCTCCTCCTAAACCAATGGACGGTTTTCAACCAAATTTTCTACACTTATTATTTAAGACAAGGGGAAGACACTTATGAACATTTCTAAGTCCAAAAGTTAATTAATCAGGCAGTTAATTAGAAATTAACCGAAACCGTTTTTCCGCCGTAACATCGGAGAAAATTGTCCGCCAAAAAATATTTTTATACCATCTTAAAGTTCAAATTTTTACCTTTTCAATGATACCAATTTTATTTCTGTGACATTTTCCCTTCGATTGTTATTAATGTTTAAAAGTTCCATAATTTTTAAATACATGCAGACGATTTTGAAATAACGAAGATTTATAGCTACTTTTGTTGCTAGGCAATGGTTAGACTTTGAACTGATTCAACTTTATTTCTGAAAATTTTGTTTATTTTTATAAATATCCATA
Source organism: Araneus ventricosus (assembly GCA_013235015.1). Taxonomy (NCBI): domain Eukaryota; kingdom Metazoa; phylum Arthropoda; class Arachnida; order Araneae; family Araneidae; genus Araneus; species Araneus ventricosus. Next base: position 30,664 of record BGPR01010672.1, read on the forward strand.
TAATATAATAAATGCGAAAGTGTGTCTGTCTGTTTGTTACACATTCACGGCATAACTACCAAACCGATTTGGATGAAAATTGGCAGAGTTGTAGCTTGAAACCCAGGAACGGACATAGGGTAGGTGACATTATGTTAAATTCATTATTTTTGATTACGGATAACAATTAAATAATTAACAAGCGATTTGCGATGAAGATTACTACCTTATTTTTCAATCAACTGTCACGTGATCCTTAAGGAATGTGTAAACAAAATGTCACATGATCCTTCAGAAAAGCGCAAGCATTTGAAATGACTTATTTTTAAAGTTGAGCATCACGTGATCTTGTTGAGAAAAGAAAGAAATAATTAATTTGTGGAATAATAACTGAAAAATAGACGCCGGGACAGAAAACTATAGATAGATATGATATAGTTTCAAGAGTTTTTGGATTAAAATTTAAAAACTAAAGTTAATTATAACTAAAGGAAAATATCGTTCAATGTTTACTTAAAATAAGAGCCTAATTTAGTGGAAAGGTTGCCAAAATAATTCTTTATCGCTCTTTTTATCGGCATCCAAGATTTGTTTGGCTGTTATATTTGTATCCAAACTATTTGAATAATCACTGGCGGTTAAATTCTAAACCAAACGATTTAGCTAATTACAATAGTTCCAATTCGCATTTTAATGCTTTAAGAGTTTTTTTTCAACCGATTTAAAAAGAAAAGAAAACCCAATGAACACAGAATTTAACATTTTATTTACTAAAGAAAGAACTGGGAGGGAAGGGAAGAATGGTATGTTTTTTGAGTGAATATTCCTGAACAAGTTACGAAATCTAACTTTTTATGCAGTCCCCCGGTCCTATCAATCATATTTAGTAAAATATTTTTGACAGTCTTAACATTTTAAACAAGAAAAAAAGTCCCACTCTTTTGCGACTAAAACTGGCCGAGTTATGGAGCTTTGAATATTGTTGACTTAGACCACTTGACACCATTTCAATAGCTGTCTTGCAGATGATTCACCAATCAATACACAGCAGTTGCTCGAGGAGGCCGCTGATTGGTAAAAATCATGAAATTAGCTATTGGGCCACGATAAGTGTGGACACCCTGGATATTAGATGCCATGTATGCCAGTAATTAGTGAAGCTTTGCAGCTTACTGTGAAGGGAATAAAAATATACTGTTTTATAAAGCAAGAAACAAGTGAAGACTCTTGAAGCTCCCCTGTCTTCGACTCTTGACTAGCAGTTCACGACCCATTAATACGTTATCCGAGGCCCACAATTGGGTCGCGGCCCATGGGTTGAGAACCACTGGTTTAGAGAGTTTAGAAATTTGTAAAAGATTCACTTGAGAAAGTTTTCTTGATATGGAGAGGACAAGGAATTAGTTTACACCAATCCAACATTGTTAAAGGTACATTGAAAGAGGAGAATTAAATTTTAATACAATTTGATTATTTCATTAAAACACAGATATAAGCTCATTTAAGTAAATTGGGATATTTTGTTTGTCATTCTGGAATAAAAAAATTTAATACAACTAAAAATTACATTTAAATGCACCTGAATGAGTGTTTGAACTTTTTGGTATAAGTAAAGTGTCCAAATTTTCTGAACTATAATACAGGGCACTCGTATAATCCAGGACACTAGTGTGTGTGTGTATAAGGGACTAAATAACGGAGTTGGACAAAATAAAATTTTAAAAAGCTCCAAGACAATGAAGAAAGTAAGCTATTAAAAAATGCCAAGAAAGAGGAAGATATGAAGAAATACTAACAATGCTTTAATATTAGTTTTTCTTCAGATATATTCATCTGTATTGTTATAAGGTGACCATATTCTTTATATACTAAGAGTACGGATAGTCTTTCAGAAGTTATTTTTTTTAAATCTAAATTTCTGTTTTTTAAAAAAAGTTCTTAAATGAGCCATTTACCTTATAATAAAATCTGGAACATTTGGTTCGAATGGACAGACAGTCGAAACTCGGGCTGTCCTGGCTAATACAGGATGATAGGTAACTTCAGTTGAAAAGTGTATGACATTTCTGAGGCTGATGCATCAAACTTAACCTCCCTTGACTTATTAAGGGAGACTTGGCTTAGTTTTGATATATTAGTTCCATTCATTTTCTGATAATTGTTAAAAAGAATTTATATGAAGTTAATACCCTTTACCATAAAAATACCATACTTGCTATTTAGATTTAGTAGTAATTGATTTGTTCTTGTGTGTATTGGGAACATGGTGGTGTTCACACATCATTTCAACAGTTTTAAAGATGAGATTGTGAAAAATATTTCATATTTATATCTGTTATTCATATAAGCCAATTTGCTTAGGATGCTATAAAACCATCAAAATAAAATGTTATTGATGAAATGAGATTGGTCTGAAAAAACAAAGAAGGAACAACGGCATAACTGAAGGGTAACTTGATCAGCATATTATCATGCGAGATCGAAGATCAATGACTGAGTTCTGGTATAATCAAACTGATGAAAGAAAGGTTTTCATGAGATGCAGAAACAAAAGCATCAAGTCTTTCTAGTTTCCCTGCAAAATATTCTAAAATTAAAAATCTCCCTCCCTCTGTATTAAATCTGATAAGTTCATCACTCATATTTTTAAAACAAAAGAAGCCAATTCTAGTTATATGGGAAGTTTTATGATAATGACCATTGGCAGCTCTTTAAGTCAAAAATGAGTAGTAGGCCTATTGTAGAAGACTTTCAAAAATTGCTTTTGGTTTACTAAAAACTTTTACATTCATAATCAGAGTTTAATTATTTTTATTTTAATGATATTAAATGAGCAAGCTTTAATGTCAATTTAATCTACTTTTGTTACCAATTAATGGCAGAGTGCTGATTTAAAAAAGCATTTCAAAATATGATTGTATTTTTTCTCTGGAATAAAGAATTCTTAACCAAAGAGAAAATTAAACATATTTTTTAGAATGCATTGCAGTAATTATTTTATGACAAAAGAAATTAAAAAAGTCACTTAAGTAATATCTGGTAAATGGGAATTTGGGTGAAAAATAAAGCAAAATTTTTAAATAACAAATCTAAAGAAAGAAGGGGGGGGGGGCAAGTGTGTGTATGTGTGAGAGGGGGAGCAGAAAGATGTGGATAGATTGCCAATTAATCAAAAGCAATCGTCCCAAAACTTTTTCTGAAGTATTTACATTTAAAAAGAAAAAGAAGATATAGATTCTATAATTGGGAAAATAAAGCCAGATATGGTGGAATCTCTACTAATAATGAAGGAGAATGCATGTTGGCGCTCTACAGGACAGATTGCTGGACCTATGGCTACGAAATTTCAAGAACATTCTTTGGAAGGTGGGAATGTGAACCTTGGAGCAGTTTTTTTTTTTGAAATTTTAATTAAAAATTAAGCGAAATTTTAAAATTTTTCCTTAATAACTTCCGAAAATGGGACAGCACAAGAATATTTTTTATGCCATCTGAAAGTGCTAAAAATGACCTTTTCAATGATATTAATTAAGTCGCTGTACAATTTTTTTTCTAATTTTAATAACCTATTAAAATTATATTATATAAAATATAAATGTTTAAAAAAATATTTAATTGCGTGTTTCTCTTTCATTGTTGAAAGCTAAGGTAATATCCTAATACATTTTGCTTTCATGTTTTATTTCATCAACATTTTTGTGGAATCTGTAAATCTAGTTCTCTGAGATATTAGGTACATGAAGAAATATATACAGCAAGCTGAGTGATTATGGCTGCTATGCTTATATTCTTTTTTCAGCATGTTTTAATTCAGCCAAAAATGCCACTGGCCATAAAATGTGTTGTGCCATTTTAATGTTGAAATCAAATGCATATTTTGAAAGAGGAATAAGAAACTGAAGATGGCGCTGACAATTTGCAATTAGATATTAAATGGCATGGTCAGTTATTTGACTCAATTAGGGACATTTATGTAGACAATGAACAGAACAGGTGCAAGGCCACTAAAAGAGCATGGGTTAATATCTAGTATGATCTGCTTATGTTATGGGAAACATGAATCTAAAATGATGCAAGATTCAATTGAAATTATATTTCTGATCAACAAGCTGATCACTGAAGGTGGCTAAAAAGAAATAAAAGATAAAAGAAATAATGAAACTACAATACTTGGTATTTTGGTTGTGTTCAAGGCAAACTTCTCATCCAAAATGAAGAAAGTTATTATATTCAAATTCACAATTAATGAAGATATTTTGTTATGAGAAACAGATTCCTATTATTCTTATTTTATGAGTGACTCATCAGAAACAAACAAAAAAAAAACCATGAAATCGCTCTTTCTTGAAATGGTTAACATTTCTTAGCTTTCACTCAGGCACAATATTAGAAGCCCACTGTAAGAAAATATAAAAAGTGGCCTTGGATCAGATGTTAATTTTTTTCTAATTTCTGTCCTCCACACTAGAAAAGGTCTAAAACTGTGAAATTTATGAAGTCGAAGTTTTTTTTATGACACCGCTTTTTTTTCTATATATATACTTCAGATATGAGATGGAGAAAAGGCCTATAAGGCAGTGTAGATTTTCACAGACGTATATAATGGTAATGTAATATATGTAAACAAAGGGATTCATTATAATATGAAAAATATGTCAGATGCCAACTAAAAACTTAGCTGTCAACTTACAAGTTTAGGATTTCCAACAATCTTCTTTTAATTTCAGTATTGCACCCAAAGAAAAATTTAGTGTTTTTGTAGCATTTAATTGCAGCTTAGGAGATTTCCTGTAGCTCGAAATAAAATTTCTATGTCAAGGGGTAAATTCATAACTTAGTCCAAAATTTCATCGAATGCAAAACACTTCAGTAATAAACTTTTGGATATCAATATTTCAACAAAAGTTGTCTAGGCATACAAGGGTCGATTTGATTTGAAAAAGTGTTTTGGGGTATTTTCAGCTACAAAGGCTATTATCCCCTATTCATTCCAAAGTTCTTTTCAATCCGTAATCAACAAAGAAAGAAAAATTGCCATTTAAAGATGGTCTAGAACTATTGCCGTTCCGATTCAGTCAAGACGAGGGGGGGGGGGAATGCCCCCCAGAAGGGCTTCCAAATTCCTATACAAGGGTGGTTCAAAGTACAAATAAAAACAGTGTTTTGAGATTGCAGATAACTACGGCTATTAGGAAACACCTGGAGTAAATATATATTAACTATTTGCACAATTTTTTGACAAAGGTCCTGCATTTTTTTAAAAAAAATTTGTATAGTGTGTGAAAGTATAGGATTATTATAAAAAAAAAACTTTACCTATGTAAGATGCCCTAGCGAGAATACCGTTTGAGAGAAGAGAATAAAATTTTGAATGCCGTTATTAAACGGTATGCTCTCAAGAATGACGTGAAAAAGCTTTCACAGCTAAGGTTACAGTGACAAAATTTTCAAATGTCAACACCCTTTTTTTTTCGGAAACTTGATCCTCATAGTAAAAAAAAGTAAAATGGAGTTGGAATGGTATTTTTAGCGCGAAAAATGGCGGCGTTAGGCAGAGACGAAAGAAAGAGTGTAAACAACCAATAAAAGATTGAGAAGCAAACATTTTTGTTTAACAAATTTTCGATGTGTCTGCTCTCGCACACGATGTCACTCTACATGCGGCAGATGGTGGATAGTACTGCAGCACTTTGCAAGTTTTTTACTGCGAGGATCGCGTTTCCGTGAAAAAGTTGATGTTGCCATTTGAAAATTTCGTGATTTTGTCACTGCACCCGTAACTGTGAGAGTTAGACTATCGTTTTTCACATCATTCTTGAGCGCATCTATATTTATAAAACGCTAAGGTATGTGGCGCAAAAAATAGATTAATTTCTCTTTTTGTCGATGGCAACCTAGAGGCTACCGGTTTGTTTACAAAACAAAACTGGTAGCCTTGACCCTGTTTGACATAACTTCGTAGTCATAACCTGTTGCCACTTCTCGTTTAAAACAATTTTTTCTAAAAACCAGAGAAAATAAAAGAATTAAAAATATAGAATTCACAATATTTCTGACAATATAATAAAACTTTGGATGAAATTATTTAAAAGAGATCAATTAGAAAATCAGCAGATGGGCTAAGGCAAACCAGAGGACGTGCAGATCAATGTCAAAATACGCTACTCGCCAAAAGTATTGCAAGATTTGTAAAATGAGAAATATTTTAATTCAATGGTTCAAATTTTGTACATTTGTAGTAGTGCTTTAGGACAATGCAAGCCATAAGTTCTACAACTTGGCAATTTTTTTAGAAAAATCGATCGAAAACATTAGAGGATAGAATATCAACCAGTTCGCTGAAATGCTAGATCGAGATGGCGGCGGTCGGGTGGTTAGCGTCAGAGCTTCGTAATGGACCCTATGCACAGTTTGGGTTCGAGAGTATAGAAAAACAGCTGTGGCGGGATAAACAAAGTGAACGCCTGTTCTTTTCTATGTACAGGGATGAGATTCTTCCTCTTTTTGTCCGATTTCCGCTTTTTTGTCATTTTGGAAAAATTCCACATTTCTGTCTTTTTTTTTTTTCCCCTCGGATTTCAGTCCCCCTTCCCGGTAAAAATTTGCCTTTTCTTCCGAAAATTCCGCTTTTATGCAAAGAAAAGAAATCTTCCTATCTTCTGTTTTTGAAAGAAAATGGAAACTAGCCGATTCATCTTCTACTGACGAATCAACATTATATCAGCAAGCTCTACAAGGATGAACAGTCAGTGCCACTCACAGTATTAAGTACCACCATTTTGCAGAAAACAAAACCTCTGTGGCATATTTTTTTTGCATAAATATGTTGAAAAAAAATTAGTTGAAAACTCATCTTGTAGCGATGCAAGATGAAGAAATAAAAAAAATGGAACAAAAACAAATAAATAAACTACATAAAAAAAAAGATAAACTCCTGTCAAAAGAGGCAGCTAAAAAGCTGTGTGCAAATGCAGCAAAATAGCAGAGAATAAGACATAAAAAAATCTTCTCAAATAAAAAAATAAAATAGATGATTTACCTAGGCATTGTAGAGATGATGTAGTCCCGACAACTATACCAGTAATTAAACAGATAGATACTAATGAAGACTGTGCAAAAACTAGCCTTGACTGAAAATAAACTTGCAGAGGATGCAAACACATCCTTTATTGAAGAAAAATCTGTCAAAGATAGGAGGCCTCCAAAACGAAGGGTGAATCGTGTTAATGGAGATCTGTTACCAACAAAAGCCACACAATTAAAAAAAAAACGAAAGAAAACAACTTCTTGAACAATTAAGGAAATGTTTCAAATAACAATAATGCTAAATGAATCTGTCATTGTAATTTCTCGACCCCTCTCACTTTATAAGGTGCAAAATCATTGTGCTGTTACTTTTGCAAAAATATAAAAGAAATAAAATAGAATTCAGTATATAATACATTATTATAATTAGAACTTCACACAATTGCATGAAGCAAAAGAAATTATTTGTCCTTATTTTTATTTATTTTTTGAGCTAACTTTCATCAAAAGGTTATTTAATATACTAATTCTTCTCAGACTTCTGTTGGGTGAATGTTGCATCTCGGTGACTATGTTTTAATGTCTAATTTTTGTATTTTCTGATGCCCCTGATGATGTGTTAAACTTGTTTGTTAACTTTTAATGTGAATGATTTAATAATAATTTAATCTTTTTTTATTTATACGTACTGAATTATGAATAATTAATTATTATAGTGTATATTTTCATGTTGCATATTTTACTTTTTAAAACCTATTTCGCGTATAAATTATGGTACAAATGTTTTGCTCGCGTATGATTTCAGTCTTTTTGCTTTTTTGCCAATCTCATCCCTGTATGTGTAATCGGCATACAAATTGACGACTGAAATATCAATTTAAATTTTTACCTTCGATTTTTTAGTGAAGTATTTCGTCAGAAAATAATTTCGTTGATAAAACTGATTTATCTATCATAGTCGATTAAGGACGATTTTTTGTAATCTTTTTCGCTACAAAAATAAGACAGTGGTTCGTGCAACGATGCATTCTTGTGTATTGTCACAACTCGAAATAAGTGAATTTTTGCTTTGTATGTAAATAGTTGCTTTTTTAAAAATTGATTTCTTCTGTGTTGATTATATGTTCTTTTTATAACACTTGGTATAGATACTTTTTATGTAAAATTCGCTCTTATAATATATACTGTTTTATAGAAAATTAAAATTTTTCCTTAATAGTATATATTTCTGACAGTTTTTTTATTTTATGATTATTGCCTATAAAAGCAGGTTTTTTGAATGAAAATAATAGAATATTAGTTTGAGTACATAACAATCGCAGGCCCGCTTTTATTAACTCAATTTGTTGTCGACTGAAATTTTATTAAATTTTTTTCCCTTCAATCTTTTAACGAAGTATTTCGGCAGAAAATTTTATTGCTACATATAAATTATTTCTCTAGTGTCGTCGATTTAGGACTGTTTGTTGTGATCTTCATCCCTTCAGAAATACGATGTGCTTCGTATGACGATGCTTTTTTTTTATATTTGTAACTCTCAATACATAATCTTTATCTCTGAATGTTTTTTTTTTTTTTCAAATATATTTGAGTTTCAATATATTTCACATTAATTGAATAACTGATGATGGCTATTTGTCATTATTTCTGAAAAAAAATGGCTATTTTAGCTTGTTATGCATTCTATTCGAACTCCGATCAGCTGTTTTCGCTGTCCCGTCGTCACGTGACTATGACGACACGTGCGTAAGATCCATTGTGGAAAATCTTGGGATGTGCAACCGTTGGCACTGTCATTTCATTGTGAACATTTTGTCACGAGAGCATTTGAACCATTGATTTTAAAAGGGAACTTCTGCAGTCTTAAACGAAATTACTTTTTTGCGAAGTTTGATTCGATGACGATAGTTGCATTGTTTAGTGTAAAATCTGAAATTCTACAATTTTCAGTTGTGTTGTAATTAAGCATCAAAGTTTCCGTTTGATGTTGGAAGGGAACTTCTGTACAGAAGATCCCTTTTAACATTTTGTTTGCTGTTCATCGTTAGGTGGCCAGTATACATATTAAAAGAAAAAATGTTTGAACGATGACTTTTCTGGAGAAACATGGCAAAAGAACAAAAACTAACGTTTCAAATTTCTGAAAATTAATTAATTCTTTTCATTATTTAAAGTACACCAGCTGTAACTCCAGAGTGCTACTTGCAAGGGTATTAATGGGATTAGGGAACATAAATTTCGTTTGAGAAACATAGAAATAAATTTAAGATTACCCACTGAGCCTATGATGACAAAGAGAACGATTATGACGAGCAAAATGTATGATATCGGAAAAACTAGGAAATTCATTCCAGAAGAACACCATCCCTTTTGGCTAGAGATCCAAACCTACCCAGAGGATTGTCAAGTCACCCTCAACAGGACTAAAATTCATTTACAGCACTTTTTTTACTATTTATTTTTAGGTTTCTAAATCGGAATTTTGCTAAAAAAGACTTAAAAATTTGTTTCATTTACTTACAAATAAAGACATTTTGAATTTTATTTAATATTTTTGGCTTCATAATAATTTTCCCTGAAATTTTTTGAGTCTAAATTTTATTTAAAAACGGTACATTTTCAAATTTAAATTCATTTGTAAGTAAATAAGTTTTGCTTTATAATCATTTTTTCGTGACTTTCTTTGTTTTATATCCGAATTTTACTTAAAAACGAATACATTTTATTGGATTCGTTCAAATTTAAGTTTACTTCCAAATAATTAATTTTTAATTTTATTTGAGTTGCCTTGGTATTCATGGCTTCTAATTATTGTTTTATAAATCTGAGTTTTAATTAAAAACGAATAATTATATTTTATTTTTAAATTTACTCACCGAAAAATATATTTTGAATTTAGTTAAGTTTCATTGATATTTCTGGCTTTATATTCATTTATTGCCTGAAATTATGGAACGCTCTTATAGTTTAATGTTAAAAGGGGACTTCTGCAAATTTGAATTTTTGCAAAAATTAATAATTGTAATATTTTTTTGTTGTCGTCAATAGGTCCATTTTTCACCGTGAAACATATTAGAGAAACCTTGGGTCCTATTTTCGACGCTGTTTAGAGAGGGAAAATGAAATCAGCCCCTACGTGCCACTGGCTTATGAATGAATGCTTCAGTTTCGCTTGTACGTACACTTAAGGTTCGCGAAAAAAAGTTTCCCTTTTGCCGATGGTATCGCAGAGTATTTTGAGCCGAAATGAGATCGCGAATGGTAAATTGGAATCCTGGAGCAGCCAAGTATAGTATTCCAGGACCGAAATGGAAACTATTTTGGATAATCCCGATATATTTTAAGTTTTAATACATGATGAGTAAATAAGCAGTATGAAATTTTAATTAAAAATTAATAATATTTATTGTTAAAACGTTTCATAAATTTACTTGCTTAAAACTTGAATTTAAAAAAACTCAGGTGGTGTAAAATTTATTATTTTTTTATTAGATGCATTATAGAGTAGTTAATGTCTCCAATGAATTACGGACCTTATGAAGTTATCTATACATGGTCACTGAAGACGTGAAGTATGGATATACAGGGTGGTCATAAATTATTGAACCCATTTCAAACATTAATAAAAAAAATAAACTAATAATGTTGCAACTGTGTTTTTTTTAAGGGGAGAGCAAATAAAAAGGGTTTTTTTTTTTCCAGATATGTGGCATACCATTATGGCGCTCTAAATTTGCTACAGCGAGAGATTTCCATACGTAATGTCTACCGATCAGCAGAAGCCGATGCATGTTTTCTGGTTTCCTTTTTTAGTTTTTTTAATATCTCGAAAACGATTCAATTTTCGAACTACAATTTATTTAACAAATTAAAGAGCGTAAAATGACCTACATATGCATGCTTTTATTTTTCTTCTAGTTTTAATAGTTTTGCAGTTAATGGCTCTCAAAAATGGGAAACTACCACCGTAACCACTAAGCCACCGTAATGGCGCATTATATATCTGGGGGAAAAAAATTAAACCCGCTTTTTTTTATTCATTAATTTTTGAAATGTGTCCAATAATTTATGACCACCCTGTATTTAACCCCTTCTTTTGGTCGGATTTTTTTTTTTTTTTTTAAATTTTTGCCCCAAAAAAGGCATTTTTTTTTTTTTATTGTAGAAAATACAAAATGATTATGTTTCCCATTAAAGGGGTAAAATCTCACCGCGAAAACAAGAAGAAAGTAGGACTATTTCTGCCATCTCTTAGCAATATTCAGAAATACAAAAAATAATCGCGGAATATGGGCGCGAACACACGGACCGTTTACGCCGAAAGTTGCACCCGTGTTCTTGAATGGACCTGTTCACACTGGCGCGGCAAAGTTGTGTAACCAATTCTCGTCGCGCGCGTATCATCCTTCCCCAATGAAACAGCTCCGGTTTCGCCGGCAAATCGTCGCATGCTCCCATAGTAACGAATGACAGTGTTCACGCGTGTTTTTTTACGAAAGCGTTTTCGCTCTCTCTACCCGGATGGCAGCTCCAAGAACCGATTCTGTTCTTTAAAGTTAAATAAAAACTTATAAGATTTTACATGATTTAAAACATTTTTTGTTCCTTTTTCGATTAATTATATTTTGTTATGATGATATTATGATTTTTTTACAAAGAATTAAAGCGAATGTGTCTGTATTTGTACAGGATGAAAATGTAATATCAAGTTAATTTTTTTCACCTTTTCGAGATAACTTTCGAAAATATTATTGAATTGTAATTTTAATGTAATATTTTATTTAGAAGGATAATTACAATACATTTTGTTTGATAATAAAAGCTTAATTAAACTGTTATTATAAAGGCATATTCATGTTTTATTTTCTTATAAATATCTTTAACAGGCGTATTGTGAAGAAATGTTTTTGCTAAAATTTGTATCTACGATAATATGAGGGGACGGGTTTTTTTCCAAGGAAATAGTCTTTTCATCGGCACTCGTTTTATATTCAGATTTTCACTGATACATTAATTAAACTGGTCGCTGATTCATTAAATGCATCAAGTTTCCTTCTACATTTATTTTTTTTTTTTACTTTCTCGTATAGGAAATATACAAAGAAAAAATATTGTAATCGTCAAAAAATTCGAACTCGAGATTTTGACGAATCTCCACGTTTTAGACCTCCTCGAGTCCGAAAAACTCAATTTTGGAACTATGTCTGTCTGGGTATCTGTCTGTGTGAACACGATAACTCGAAAACTATTAGAGCTACGGGGATGAAATTTGGTATGTGATCTTGACACATAATTTGTAGGTTTTTATCAAATTTTGGACAAAATCCGTCTACAGGAAGTCTGTCTGTTCGTCTGTCCGCTTTTATGTGAACACTATAACTCAGAAACTTGAATAGATAGATGGATAAAATTTGGTACACAATTTTATCATCAGGGATGTAGGCCCGATTCAAATTTTTGATATTAAGGAAGTTGCTAAACTTTAATTTGCTTTTACCTAATTTAAAGTCCATTTCATAAAAAGTTAATTACGCCGTTCTGAAAATAAATAAATAAGCTACAAAAAAAGTCAATTACTTGTTTTTCGTTAAAATTTTCTTCACCACAGTGCAGTAAACAACGTCCAGATGGTCCAAATTCGGCGACTCCATCCTAATCATTTCAATGATGTGAATTTCAAAGTTGTGCAATTTTTTCCTTAATTTTAACAAATTTCAGAATATATTTATATTGATAAAGCAGATAATATATATTTTTTAACGAACCGGTTGAAAATTATTAATATTTTATGTCAGTTGAACAATATTTAGCATATAACTTTTAGGTATAACCTTTTCAATTTTTCATGTTCAAATTTTATTATTTTTCGAATTTACTTGAAAAATTTGACTTGAGATTCATAAATAAAAATATATTGAAAAATAATTGTTCCGATTCCTAGCCTTTGTAAAATATGAAATTGCTTACTTTTTAAAGCGATTTTTTCCCCTACAAAATAACACATGCAATGATCAGTATGAATTGTTTTATTGTTTAAAAATAACTCAAAATGGAATTTTTTATCAAAATAAAATTATTTTAAATTCAATTACATGCCTAATATTCATCAGGATAAGCAGAGTATTCATAGGATATTCTTTAATTTGTGAGAACATCATATGAAACACCGGAAAACAAAAAATCATGTACTAATGTATGTTATCCTGAATTCAATGGACCTTATGCATGGTGACGTCACATACTCCGACACGTGACCTGCCGGCGGCAGCCATTGGCCAGTCTTAAACAGCTGACTCAGAACTGCTTTTATTTCCGAGTCGCTTATAGGCCGATCGTTTTGTTTATTCCTCCACAGCTGTTTTTCTATACTCTCGAACCCAAAGGGTGCATAAGGTCCATTGAGAATTTTCTGAAACAGTTCCATACATTATAAGTTGTGAAATTTTTATTCATTATATGCAATAAATTTTTTCTTCGATTTGAGCTCTTCACAGATAAATTCTTCATTCAAATAAATCACCATTTCTGAGCCACGTATATCACTCACTCAGAAAGATTAACGCCGAATGTGGCCACGAAAACCGAATATGCAGCGCCACCATACAGCGACGATTCGCCCCGTGTGAACACCACCGACACGTTTTCAGCTCTCAGCCGAATTCGCCGTAGTCGACCCGTGTTTTCGTAGCCTATAACGAGACTCGTAAGTAGCGACGAATTCACTTTCAACGATGCAATTTTTCTCTTCGTCGCATGACATGCGACGCCGACCAAGAAGTGGTTAACTAACGAAAAAAACCGAGAAAAATAGAAAATAATTTCAATTTTTAGTGTTGATTTCGAACTTAACAATATATATACTAGAAACCTTCGGCGACCAGCTTCTTCGCCGGGAATATAATTTCAATTGAATCTTTTATGCATAATATGATTTCATGGTTCCTTTAACAAAGTAATTTTAAATTTCAAATTGTGATAGACATTTAATCCACGTTCTTTCAGTGGTCTTGCACCTGTTCTGTTTTGCATGAAAGCTCCTAAATCAGTAAAGTAACTGTGAGTCATGTAATGTCTAACCAGTGGCGGATCGTCCATTACGGTTGCAGAGCTACCCTATGAAATTATTTTTTAAACTTGTATTTTTTGTTTTGAATCTTATTTGCTTGATTTTCCACTCTCAGAGTTCAATAACTTAAGAAAATGCCAAAAAAGTAATAATTTAAAAAAAAAAGGTATAAAATGAATGCAAACGAAGAGAGACGTAGGTCTGAGCTGCAAAGTACTCTGCGGGCCGGGCCGGCGGAGCGGCGGGGCGCGGGGGGAAGGCCGGTGAGAAAAAGCAACCCTTTCTCCCTTTAACTTAGATGGGCTATATCGGCGAACAGCTCTGTCTGGCACGGAGCCAACTGAACGAGAAAAAGATGTTCTTTTTATTTTTTCCCTCATTCCCACACTAACTCGCGATCTCATTCGTTGTTTATGGGTTTTGACAGAAACCATCTTGTTGACTGACTATTTGCTTTCTCTCGATAGAAGGCTAGATTTCTTTTGAAGGAGATACATTTTTGGAAGAGCGTTATCGAGTGAAGTGAGCGAGGAGGGAAGTGTGCATGTTGAGCTCCGATTTTTTTTTCCTGTCAGCAGAGTCTTCACATTAACATTCACTTAACTTTCTGTTAGTAAAACTTGTAGTAAATGGCTGGTTATTTAATTTGTTTTAAAAGCAGGAAATTTCATATCTGGATTTGGAATTGAAAAATTTGGCCTACTGAAATATAAAATAGCTTTTTAAAAATGTACTCTCTTGGTAAATATTATCTTGCAGCTCTCCTCGTTTCTGAGCTCACGAGCCGCCACTGTGTCTAACTGCAGATTTTTGACTGCAACTTCACTTTCTTATTCCTCATGGAAAATATGCTTTTGTTTTCTACATCAAAATGGTGCGGCACGTCCAGCAACATGTTAGCTGGATTAAAACATACTAATAAAAAGAATTAAGACACAGCATTAAGATACTGGCGGTCTTCGGCGACCAACTTGATCGCCGGAAATAAAATTTCAACTGAAATTATAAGGCATAATTTTATATTCATGGTTTCCTTTAAAGGTAGTTTTAGTCAAACTGCTATAGACATTTAACCCGTGCTCTTTTCGTAACCTTGCACTCTTGTTCTGTTACTTGTTTGCATTAACGTAAAATACGCAGTTGATTTCAACATTAAATTGGCACGGCACATTTTACGTCCAGCAGCATACTAATTGGCTTAAAACACGCTGATAAAAAGAATTAAAACATAGAAACGATAATTTTTCAGTTTACTGGATTATTTCATTATATACTTACTATCTTGAGGACTTCCTTTACAGAAAAATCGATTAAAAAAAGAAGAAAGTAAAATTCAATATTCAATAGGATATTTTCTTAGCTTTCAGCAATGGAAGTGAAACACGCAATTAAATCTATACTTATAAAAGACAATGTTCGTGTGCGTGTATGCGCGCGATGTGCAGACGAATCTATCGCACTTACAGCCATAAAATTTGGCACACAGGTAGAAGTAATGGTGACTCAATGCACCTCGAAACCGGAATTTTTAATCTAGAAAATTTTTTATTTAATGTTTTGTGTTGTTTCGGATCATTTTCGGCACGTTTACGGCCGTAGTATCTTTTCTAATGATAGTTGAAAAACAATGGATGCACCATTGGATAGAACAAACAGTTTTCTTTCTAATGAAATTTGTTTTGAGCTTCAAACGTTATTTAATGAATATTGAGAAATTTTTAAAAAATAGTCAGTTTTGCCGAGAAAATTTTATTTTCGTTTTTTAAATTTACTGCATCAACCGTTCTAAAAACATTATCTTATTCATTTTTTTTGAAGTAATGAATGGAATATACCCACCTGAATTAAAACAAGAACGGTTAAAATATCTGTTATGTTTGAATACTAATTAATTTTTTTCTGTAGTGTTAAAATATTTTCGCTGTAATTTTTACTTCCTCGATTCTTCCTAACCAAGGTCGCGATGTTCCATTCCCAGCATGCATTTCGTCGAAACCACAAAGAAAGAGCACGTGACGTCATAATCCCTTTGTTTTCAACGTGTCGACAGAACATTCTTTTAATTAGTGTTTTACATAATGTGACTTCAAAGTTTTAACTTGAAATGGACGATTTCATCTCTTTTTTTTTTTTCTTTTTCCTTCTTCTCTGATTCATTTTGGATGTATTTAAATACCACAGAAATTATGCTTGTCATATTGTTCCATTTAAAATCCTAAAAATTTTTTCCCTAAAATATCGTTTTATTTTGTACTGTAACTTCAATTTGAAATAATTTCGTTGAATGGCATTAATTCAAAATATCTAATGTCACCAATTAACTATTTTAAACAGGATCCAAAGATTTTAAGGCGCCAGGCTGACTGAATTATAACTCCATCTTTATATATATATATATATATATACTCATTTTGAATTCTAATAGCATCGTTTGCAGCAAACTTTATAATTTCATTGTCGCTTTAAAAAAAAAAAAAAAAAAGTATCTTCAGTTAATATCATTGTCGCAAAGAAAAATAAGCGGCCAAAATCAATTATATAACATCTTTACTAAAGGTGAAATGTCGAATGTCTGAGCCAAGGACAAGACGTTTGTTGAGTCATACTTCTTTTATTCAGTCATTGAGGGTTTTTCTTCATGGTAAAGGATTCAGTTCTTACGTAGCTCCATGATCAGAAATTCAGAGTTAACGCGCGAGGCGGCGCGCTGTTGTTATTCGTTTACATACCGGAGTGAAAAAGGGCAAATAGGAATGCGCAGAAAGTTTAAGTACCCAGAAAAGGGAATTTTCCTGGTAAAGACAAGACTCGTGACTCGAAAAGAAAGTTGTATATATATATATAACGACACCTCATTTTAATTACTTCTACTTTCATCGTAATAAGCGCACTACAACTTTCTTTTCGAGTCACGAGTCTACCGGGGAAATTTTCTTTTTCTGGGTACTTAAACTTTGTGCGCATTCCTATCCGCCCTTTTTCACTCCAACATGTAAATAAATAACAACGGTGCGCCGCCTCGCGTGTTGCCTCTTCTATTCTGGTCATGGAACTGCGTAAGAACTGAATCCTTTACCTATAAAGAAATATCCTCAATGACTAAATAGAAGAAGATTGACTCAACAAACATCTTCTCCTTGACTCAGACATTCGATATTTCACCTTTAATCAAGATGTTATATATATATATATATATTAGGGTGTCCCAAAAAAATGAAAGTCGTTTGTTTTTTTCGCATACCCTCTTATTTTTTTCCTTTTATGTCAAAACAATTATAAATAAAGTTTCATGTAATTTGAACCACAGCAAACCGTGCTGACTTGCATCTAAACGTGTCAATCAGTACTTGTGTACTTAAGACAGCGAACGCTGGCACGCATCAACCTGACACGTGTCTGTTGCGGAGCACAAAGCGGCTGCAAATGGTAACGTGTTGTGGTAGTAAGTGTTTGTATAATTGTTAATCAATGAACAGAACATGGCAGTGGAATTCCGTAGTTCTAAAAAAGTGATATTTTTAATAGGGGACATAAAACATCAAATAACGGGTTCAAAACTCCCTCTAATGGACAAGTTCTCGCAGTTTTGTTTTACAATATTCGAGAAGTGAATTTAACTGTTAATGAAAGTGCAAATCTCGCTATTCGCGAATGTTAATATTTTTTGGGAAAAGGCACTCATGCATATCTACCAAATTGTGTGAGGAAACTTGTTACGTGTATCAAGTTGGAGAGACTTACAAAAAAAATTAAAAGACGTATTAAAGAGGCGACAACAAGAATTTGTAAGTAATTTAGACAATTTCTTCGACGTTGCACACGCTTATGCACTTCAGTTAATGAAAATAGAGGAAGATATGATGTCCTTGCAGTGCCAAAGAGAGATCCTGCCCGACCCGGTCACTTGGGTGGAGTGGATAAAAAGCTGACCGACAAAGAGGAAAGGGCGCGTCTTCGAGCTGTCAGTGAAGAAAATCGGCGAATCAAATATGTTTCCGCTTCAACATCCTCGGCGTCATACGAACCATTGCAAGAATATTCCTCTTCGAATTATAGTAAAAATATGGATTCAGGAGATTTCCCAACACTGATCGAAAGCTCAAAACCTGGGACAAATAAATCAGTAATGATGAAAGATTTTACTACCCCAAAGTTAGTTGTTGCATTAGACAGGTGTCAGGTAAGTATGCGAGATTCTGTGTTTATTCTTGAAGCTACTATTGATGCACTTGGATGTAACATTTCCGATAAGTAAGTCTTCAATTCAAAGAATTCGAACAGAAAAACGGAAGGAACGCGCGGAAAACATAAAAATTGATTTCCAAAACAAGGTACCTGATGTAGTGGCCTTACATTCGGATGGCAAACTGTTGCCTGCTTTGAGTGCTCGAAAATCGAAAGAAGAACGTTTGCCTATAGTTATTTCATATGAATTTAAAGAACAACTCATTGCTGTGCCGAGACTGGATAATTCTACACGTAAAGAACAGGCGCAGGCTTTTTGGAAGGCGATCTTAGATTGGAATCTCGAAGACAAAGTCCAAATTCTCTGTTGTGATAGTACGACTTCGAATACAGGTAGTTTTAATGGTGCTTGCGCGCTCCTCGAGCAAAACTTTGATAGGGAAATGCTTTTTTTCTCTTGCCGCCATCGTGTATACGAACTGGTATTAAAGACCATATTCGAAGTGAAAATTAAAAAAGTGACAACAAGCCCCGATATTCCACTCTTTAAAAAGCTCAAAGATAATTGGAAAAACATCGATCTCACTAAAATACAGTGCTATAGAGAAACAATGGAATTGTTCCGATCCGTGCCCGAACTTGAAGATTTGTGTGACTTTTACCGTGCTGAGCTTAAAAATCTTATGGTCAGAGATGACTATCGAGAGTTGATCGAACTTACTATCGTATTTTTAGGTGGAGATGCAGGAAAAAATTTAAAATCAGACCTCCAGGTGCCATGCATGGCCCAAGCGATTTACTCCCTAAAACTGTCGTTATTTAGTTCTCAGCTGAAATTAAAAACCAAGGATAAGGAAGTACTGTTAGATATCTTCTTGTTTATCGTGACAATCTACGTTCAACCATTGCTTCAATTCATTTTGACAGTTAAAGCACCCTACAAAGATTTATGCTTTTTGAAATGTTTGAAAACTTACGAAAATGTGAATGAAAGTATCTAGAAAGCTGCTTTATACAGAAATTTAGCCGGCATTTATGGTATTTGACTGACGAAATAGCAGTCTTAGCACTTTTTGATGATGATGTGGACGAAGAAACAAAATTAAAAATGGTGGCCAATTTAGATAGTGAAAATTTCTCGATCCATGAGAAAAGATACATTCCCTCGAAGGAAGATCTTCGTGGTTCATTGTATGGTGAGTTTGATACATTGATTTTGTAGTTGTTTATTTAGTTATTTATTTATATCACGCAATTGTTACCTGTTATTTTATTTTTTTACAGAGAAAAGTATCAATGATATCTTGTCACTCAAAAGCCAGTCATTGTTTTCTAGACTCAAAATTGATAGTTTTCTCAACGCGAGTCCCTTTTCATGGGAAAATAACGCTTCGTTTCTAGATGCTAAAAAGACGGTCTCAATGCTTAGAGTAGTGAACGATACAGCTGAAAGAGCGGAAAAACGATGCAGGACTTTCATGGTTTAATAACGGTTGAGGAGGAACATAAACAATTTTTGTTACGTTGCATACAAGAACACATGAAGATCTATCCTGACTGAAAAAAGCAAACATTGAAACGAAAATATGTGCAGTAATGTTTCTTTTAGTGTAATATGGTAATAACCCAGCTAAAAAAAAATCTGCAGAAAATTTCTTTTTTTGAAGATTTCTTAAAAGATTTCCGCAGATTTTTTGAACACAGAAAAAATATCTATTTTTTCTTCAATTTAATCTGCAGAAAATCTGCAAAAAAATCCTATTATATTTTTCTCTAAATATTCTATAGATTTTGTAAGACAACAAAAAATCTGCATTTTTTTCTTCAATTTAATCTGCAAAAAAAAAAATTATTATTATTTTTTTCTTTAAATATCCTGTAGATTTTGTAAGACTTTGCATTTTGTCTTTAATTCAATTTGCAGTTATTTAGCATATTTTCACAAAATCATTAAACTCGACCAATATCTGTTGATTTTTTAAAGATTTAACTGCAATTACATAATATCTGCATTTCTTTAAATACATATTTTGTACCATATTCTCTAATATTGCAGTTTTATTTTCCAATGGATATAAAACAAAATTAGAATGTAATTATCATTATTGTTTAATTCTACAGCAGACAGGAGTTTCAAAAATTTCCCAATGGAAAATTGTCTTGGGACTAAATTTTTTTAACATGCTACTAAAAAAATGAATTCTAAATTAATCTTTAAAATAAATATTTGAGGTTTTACCATTTTAAACTTTTCCCCCATAATTTAATTAATTTCCAATTAGTTTTCCAACTGTCTTTCTGACTAGCTATTTTCGTGGAAAAAGAAAGGAAAAGTGGAGCTTTCGCCCTTTGGACGGAAAGAAGGCTTACCAGACAGATAGAAGGTGAAAACGAATTTATTGAAACAGAGAATCTAAATTATTGAACAAAAATATTACTAATCTCATGTGTTACACATCTCTACGATTTTTGAATCAAGTATTCTGACCTTGGTTGATTTTTACACCACTAGATGGCACCACGAGAGCCATGGTGACGCTCTAACTCAAATAGATTAATTTATCCCCACCTCGCGTATGCCGACGTGGCCTTGTGGTTAGCGCGCCTGCTTATAGGATCGCGGGTTCGAATCCCAGACAGGATGAG
>BGPR01010673.1:0-35292 GCA_013235015.1 Araneus ventricosus
TCTTTCCCTTTCAAGCGGTTTTTCTTCACAATTTTGGCTTTTGTTCAAGGCAGCTATGTCAGCCATGTTTGGTCATTCAAGAAACTAGTAATCCATTAGGTATTTCTGCTAATTTGTAAATATTTGTCCTAAATATTTTCGGAGGATTTCATAAAGAAAGATAATAATGGATATTGCTGTTGAAAGACAATGTTTTTTAAAAAGATTTTCTCAGACTTTTGTAAAGAAGTATAAATGTAAAGCAATTGTTCATTTGCTTAAAAAACTGTAATAAGATGAATATCAATGGTTTTGCCATCAGTTTCTAAGCTCGGTCATTGAAGAAAATAATAATCCAATAGGCATTATTGCTGATTTGCAGATGTTTTCGCACTCTCTCAGAAAGAAAGTCGCTTTATAAAACAAATGGTTTCGTTTAGGAAAGGAAGCTAAATAATAAACGGATATTGCTGTTGATAGACAATTGCATTTCAAAAGCACTTTTTGAAGCTTTCGTAAAGAAGCAAAAATGTGAAACAAATGTTTAGCAATTCAGGAACTAATAATGCGATGAACATCAATGCTGATCGGCATTCATTTGCCAAAATGTTTGCTAAGGTTTTCACGGAAGCAATAAAAACATAAAAGAAATATCTGTCGGTTTAGGAAAGTAGTAATGCAGTAGATAGTGCAACTAATGAATGTTAAGATATCAGAAATGATTCCTCTGAAATTTATAAAGGAGCATATAATAAAATCAGACATTTTCGAAATCATACGAAATTGCAACATAATAAATATAGATTGTAATTTGCACTTAATTTTAATATAATGCATTTATTATTTAAATTACAATAACAGTAATACATATATTGCATTATTAAGTGTTCTAATGAGTTATTGATGTTTAAGATGAAATGAAAAGCTCATGAAAATTATTCAGACGAGCTAATGAAAATTATTATTATTTTCTTTTTGTGAGGATTAATTCTGCTTTGTTAATGTAGTTTCTTCAAAAACAATATTTATTTATATTTGGCTCTTATGTTTATTTATGCTTGTGAATAGTTCAGCAAGCATGGATGAGGGGCGATAAATTCTTCTTTGTCTAAGGGTGGAAAGTATATTTTTGGCGAGGTTCTCTCAAATACAACAAAGGAGTTAAGTAATTATAATTTGTTTTTGAAACATGGACAAGATCATGCTTGTTGTCTATCACTCAGATTATTGAAACACATGCATTTTGGGTAGAACTCTGTCACTTAATTCTAAGGACATTTAGTGTTTAGAGATATGATGAACTGCAACATCCCCTACTTTTTTCAGTTCACAAATTGAATAATTTGGCAGGTAGTATTTTAATCCATCAACAAAAATTTAACTCAAATTTCATTCCAATGCTTTGAGTCTAGCGCAGCTTATAAAAATCGCTCTCGAGGCACTCATTGCAGAAGAAAATACTGAAAGGATCTGCTTTTCCGCAGTCTTATTTCCTGGATTCACGCTTGCGCAGTAACATATGCGGATATTTTTTGCAACCACAAGGAGTGAAACTGTTTCCTCAGCAGTGTTCTGCTCTGACTTGCAATGCTGTTAGATCTTGGGATTTAAATTTTTTCCATTCGCGATGCCTTAAGGCGGTGTATATTTCTGCACCCACACTTTAAAAATAAATAAGAAAATTAAGAATTAATTAATGTTACTGAAGAAATGTCCATTAATTTTAATTTCGGAGGTAGCAGAGTTTTAATTATCAATCATTTTTTTCATTTTAAAATGTATTCAATGACTTCATCCTATTAATTGACTGCTGATAATACTTCTTTGGCCCCCTTTTTATTTACCTAAATAACTTTTAATGAAGTTTTGTAATGAAAATATAATCCATGCACAATTATTGAACATCTCTTCGATGATATTTAATATGAAATTTGATCTGCCGTTTGTTAACGACTTAAAACACAGAAAAATATTGTTACGAACATGGAATGTGGCTTTCCAGCAATGTTTGTCTTATGGTTGCGAAGAGGGTACGATTGGGAATACTGGGGGAATGGAGCCATCGACCCCCCGATCCCCGACCTTGGCGACGAATTATGGGATCTCCAAAGTATTGGAATTTTCTTGATATCTATCGGGGCCGAAATCCGGATTTATCCAGATGATTCCATGCGACGCCACGGCCTGTCGGGGAGACTATAAATAGAACGTGTTCGGATCACAGAGTAGTAGTGAGTGTTGATGTACTGGGATCGCATTTGGAGTGCGAACGTCTTGGGAATCTCTTTGAAGTTTCATACGCAGTGCGAGCTTGTAAGATATTAGACGTCGAGTGGTATTGAAAGTTCTGTTGCTGTTATTATTAGTGAATTGTTGTCTGTTTGTGTTGCTAATCTGTGCAAGTGCTATATTTCCTGTTACTTGCACTTCGTTTTCTCCGGAGTATTCGTGAATCAAGCGTCTTTCTCCATTATCCTGCTTCTTGGACTGTTTTCACTACACACACACAGAACGAATTTCTTAACAATATTAAATGTTTCATTTCCCTTTGTTTCCCATATTTCTGAAAGAAGTTTGTCAAAACTATATATTTGTGGTTAATAATTTTCTAACTTCTATGAACTTTTGAGAACTTAAAAAAATTATCAGATCTTGTAATCAGAATTTTAGCTATAAAAAATGCTGAAAATTTGAAAAAATATGCTTTTTCCCCCCTGAACGTACGCAATTCCATACGACATCAACTTCAAAAGCAATGCATTAAGCCTTAAGAAATGAGTATTTTATATCGTTGTATATTTGTAAACAAAATTGAAAAAAGTGAGTTATCGTTATACTGCATTAATAAAGCTTTTGAACTTTGGATTTATTATGAGAATCTCAACCTATCGTTCTAGATTTGAGTTATGGAAGACTTAAGTTTTATTGGTATGCTATTTTATTATTATGTTATAAGTTATCTTCTGAACTCCTTATTTTATTTCTATTCTTAACCTACTTAATATATTATTAAACTTTAAAACACATCAAAAATTAAAAATTTGACAGGAATATTAAAGCATTTTGATTTAACACTTAATTCGAATGTAATTTAATCCGCTTCTACAAGACACGCTTTGAGTTCAACTAAGTCATTTTTACATTAACTTAATAAATTCCACAAAACATCTGTTTTTTACATTAATAACAACAATTGTAAAATATGGAGACACTATCCAGTCTCCTTGCATGTTACAATGATATCCTGCACAGTAACAGCAAATCCACCTACAAATTTTTAGATGTGTAACTAAAATATCTAACGAAATAATTTTTACGTGCAGCATCCTTCACCTGAAGATAATATTAATAAATAGAGTACATATAATAAAGTTGATTTATAGAGTAAAAGAATGTGCATTGTTGATGAAAAATGACTTCCATTGATTTCCTTGCAACTGGAACAAAGTTCATAGGTTGGAGGATTAATTAACTTGCCCTCTTATTTAGCTAGAGAAGATTTATGACCAAAGAATGTCAACTACGTCATATTATAAAGCAAAATAAGGTGATATAAGGTATGTTAGCCTACATCGGGTTTTCTATGGTTTTCGACCCCAAGTGGAATAATGTAGATAATGGCACCGAACTTTATCTTCTATATAAACTATCTCTTCTATATGAACATGTTTCTTCAGAATTAAAAAATGAAAAATGAAACCCATTTGATCTAAAATATTCCTTTAAAATTTTGGAAATAAATATAAATAAAATTTCACTTATTTATTTATTTTTTGAATAAGAAAATTTGAAGTTCGAAAGGCACCTGGTGTTGTTAAAAATGTTTGCTATAGGTGAAGTCACGGAATACCTTTGAAGTTTAAATGAGCTTCAAAGTTTCATGAAACCCCTGTTTACATATATTTGACTCTTTAATAATACGCTCTGGACATTCTTAAACAAGAATTATAGAAGGATTAATTGATTTGTACAATTAACGTCAAATTTTGAAGCTACTTCAGGTTAATCGAGGATTTGGACTCATATTTTTGAACCGTAGTCAAAAGATGAAGGCTGTACCATGTAATTAGGAAGAATCTTAACTAGAAATCCACTCTATAACCTTCTACAACATACCATGAATATTTAGAAGGAAATTAAGAAAGCCTCGTTATTTTCGGGGCAGAGTTCAAACGTTGTATTCGTGAACTTGAGCCTCAAATTCGTCATATATTTTCTTCGCAAATTGTCCTGGTACACTTTAAAAATGGTTGTGGTTCAAACGCCTTCATATTCATGGCCTGTGGTAGTTTTGCGAGTGAAGTGCCCAGTTAGTATATGAGTTTCAGTCCCAGTTAGTCATATGAAACCTGAGCCACTCATCCACACTTAGTGGTGCCCACATCAGTAGGGTAATGTTAGTATTAGTATATCTATCTACCCAGTTAGTAGCATCACATTAACGGTGGTTAATATATCTATCGGATCACACTAACGGTGGTTAGTATATCTATCGCATCACACTAACGGCAATTTAAATTCGGCTGTGATAAGCCTTGAAGTTGCTTCAAAACTTAATCTTATTCATCAGTCAACAAAGTAAATAAACCTCATGTAGCTCCAAATAAGTTAGAATGACAAAGTTCGTAGTATAAGAATCTGAGTATTATTTTTATATGTCAAGCTAGCTTTGTATAATAAATAATATTATATTTTATCAATAATATCACTATTATGTCGTATTTTAAATACTTGCGATATTTTTTAATGCCATTTAATCTTAAAGACTATCTTGTCATGTCTACTTTAATTTATGTGTTACGAAAACCTTTATTTTCTCACGGCTCTTAAAATCTAATTACTCTTATCTTTCACTGTCGGAATTGATCTTCCTTACCGACCGCATTGAGAGCCTCATAAAAAAGCTGAGTAACATCTTTTCTGGGGATTTCTGGGATTTGAAGTTTAAAAGGCCAGTCGGGCATTTTAACTTCCTCTTAAGGCCTTACACCCTTCCGGGTAGGTTGTTAACTTCCTCGTTTTACGATTTAACATTTGCGGTTCAACCTCAACTCCGAGTGATGCATTTTCCTGATAATAGCCATCGCTCCATTTTACATAAAATATCATCTCAAGTTTTAAAATCATTTTTCATGATTTAAAGAAATATTTCAAAAATAAAATTTTAAAAAATTTCGTTTCAACGACAGCCGAATTTTTCAAGACGACTCTTCAATACAACTGCATTATTGCATACTTTTATTCTTTTTATACTATTTCAACAAAAATTTCCACTCGCAAAAAAAACTCATCTTAAAACAACTGCCACATTTGAATCAAAGATACCAGACAAGAAAAAAAAATGTCCAAACATGTCCGCGATAGTGTTTGGCCTCATTTGGAACATTACTCATCATTCGCGGTAAAGCTTATTATTTGAACTATGCCGCAGGAAAAATGATAGTTTCTTGTTTCATTTTATGAGCTTCTTTGCAGTGTAGAGCCTCCCTTTACCTTGCTCGGGATTTCTTTTATCTCTATTTCTATATTTTAAGATTGTTTCTGAAATCATCAGAGATAAATTTATCTTACAGAGACCTAAATGCTTATTTTTCTTAATGGTATGACTAAAGAAAAATAAACTTTACAATGACTTGAAATCCCTTAATAATTTTATATTTTATTCTTTAGATTATAACTGAGGAACATTCAAAATATCGTTTCATAACCGTGTTTTGGGTGAGAAACAATAATGTCCTTTTGTCCTTTCCGAATCGTTGGAAGATAAGATCAATGGTTCGTTTCCACCTCTCATGAAATTACCTGTTCTTGTTTTTCTTCATTAGCCATATTCCTAGGCATCACACTTGAATGATATACAATAGGACAAGGGAGTAAAACTATCTACGAGATGATTAAAGGACAGACGGGCTAAAGAAAAGGCTGTAGATGCTTCGTGGTAAAGTATAAGCTTCTGGATCGGAAGGTCGCGAATTCGAGATTCGCTTGCATGGAAGATATACGAGACTGGTGCATGTAAAATCTGTCAAAGGCAAACGTCCTCACGCTGGTGTGGCGCGGAATTTTGTAGATTTAGTTGCCGAATTAGTTGTAACTCTCTTCATCCGACTAAGGTTCAAAATTCCGAGGTCAAACTCAAAATAGCGCTCGAGTCACACACAAATCGGACGTTAATATAACTAAACTAAACTATATTTTTAAAGAAATGTTTAAAGAGGATTGTACTTTACGGAGAAAATTATTGGTTGAAAATCTGCATGAAACGTGTTGCAATTTTCTGAAACTGAATCATGTGATTGCTTTTGATATTATTAGCATGAAGATACAATCCATTTATCAAAAAGGATTGCAATACCAGAAGCAAACGGAAATTGAATTGAATTACATTGAATTTTGAAAAAGATATTAAGATTTTTTTGTGAAAGGGTCAGACAAGATAAGTTTTACTTTGTTATGAAGGTATAGAATTTTAAATATAAATTGATTTATATCATTGAAGACTTTGGTTAACAAATAAAATAAAGGAAAATATGAAGCTACGAAGTAAAAAAAAGAAAAGAATATGTCATAAAGAGACAGAACGAAACGACAGTAACAAGCCGCTTAATATGTAATTAAATAATTCTTTAAAATCTATTTAATTTCTTCTTGTTTCCATTTCGAGATATGCTGTTTTGGAATAAATAATATGTTATGGATAGTGAAATAATTAGAAATGTCATGCAATAAACCAGATGTAGAAAACAGGACGTAACGTCCCACAATTTTCTTTTTTCTCGTCTGATGCGATTGCTCCGAGTGTATTTTGCAATAAACCAAAAAGAAGTTTGTTGTTGTGAAGAGAAAAGTAAACAAATTATTATTTTTTCAATGCTGTATGGGCTGCAATTGTAGGCATATTTTTTATTCCTGTGTCATTAATGTTATAGCAATAAGTCATTGATTTCTTTATTCAGTCAAATTTGCTGATATTTCACCTCTCTTTTCAGTATTTTACGTTAAATCAGATGCATAAGAAACGTATTTTTATTGAAAATAGCCTGATTTAAAAAATAAACAGATTGATATATATTTCGAAAAGATGGAAGTTAGAAGTTATTTCAAATAGAAATTTCAATTATTTGAGTGATCTTTATTTTTATTTAAACTTGAAAAGAATGATAAATCAGTAGATAAACACACATATTTATTGCTATGCAGTTTCATTCATACTTTTTAAAATCATGAACGCATTTTTTTTATTTCAAAATTTCCTTGGTATTTTTGAGGATATAAAAAGAGACAAGAAGATATACAAGTCAGTTCTAAGAGATAAAGATACATAAACCGTTACTGAAACACATTATATGTTTGTTTATAGCTATTTAATTTTCCTTTTTCTATTTTCTTACCGAAAAGTAAAGAAAACACATTTTTGGTGTCGAATAAAGAAATAAGATTTAAAATCTAATACATACCTCTAATAAATATAGACTGTCCTTAAATCTCGCGTGTCATTTAAAAGTTATGTTAAACATGTAATGAAAATTCATAGAAAGGGTTAGAAAACTTAGCGATAGGGTTATTTTGTATTTTTGAATTTAATTTTTACAAATTAAGCTTTAAAAATTATTCATATTTCTGAATCACTGATCTGAAAGACAAGAACCTGTTCCATAACCGGTGTTTCATATACTTAGATACGGAATTCTTATGTAGTGCTTTTTAAACTGAATTCTTTGAACGGTACTAAGATATTTTATTTTAACTAACTAAACGAAATTTTTTTATCTATTCCAAGAGATCCACAGTTCAACAGGTATACTGATAAATATGCATTTATTATGTTAAATTTCAAAAAAATAATTTTTAAAGATAAAAAGAAATGGTATACATCGAGTTTTATAACTTTCTTTATGAATATATCTACCACGGAATATTATACTTAAAAGTTACAGCAATTCTGAATCGATAATGAGTTTACAGATAGCCTGAATATACAGAGTGTCCATTTTAAAAGTGGCGCAAAAGATTATTTCTAAATCATTAGAGTTAGGCATATACTTCCAATTGGAAAAATGATTTAAATGACGTAAAACATTTTATTTTATAATGTTTCAGTCAAAAATTATGATGTTGAAAGAATTGCGAAATCTAAATCGTTCTATAATCCCTGGTCCTATTAGTCATATTTACTAAAATGTTCTTGATACATTCACATTTTAAACAAAACAGTTCAACTTTCAGCATTTTAGACGATTTTAGACCATTTCAACGACTATCTTGACGTACAATTATTGGTTCAAATAAAATGTAATTCTTTATGTCATTTCAAGTATTTTTCAAATATAAAGTAAATGCCTGTCAAGAAAAGTTTAACAATTAGCTGTTGGGTTACGAAAAGAGTGAACACCTTGTACATAAATACAGGGTGTACGCAAATGAAGTGATCCATTTCAAAAATTAATAAAAATAACCCCTAAAAATAGTAGAACTACGGGTTTTTTAAAAATACGAACGCATCTCAAAAAGTTTTTTTCCCAGATAGGTAACGCGGCGTTACGCCGTTCAAAATTTGAAACAGCGAGAAAATTCCGTACGCAATGACTAACGATCAGCAGAAGCCGATGCGTGTTTTCTGGCTTCTTTCTAAAGTTTTTCTTGAATATCACGAAAACTCTTCAGTTTTCATACTGTATGTGAATTAACAAATTAAAGAGAGTAAAATTCCCTACAAATACATGCTTTTATTTTTCTTCCAGTTTTAATATTTTCTCAGATAATGGCTCTAAACACATTTTTTATTTTGAGTAATTCACGACCCCTAGACCAACGAAATGGCATATTACCTATTTGAAAAAACCTTTTTGAGATGCGTTCTCATTTTTTAAAAAAATTGTAGTTCCAACATTTTTAGTTTTTTTTACATTAATTCTTGAAATATGTCACTTCATTTGTGTACACCTTGTATTTGCGAAAATGTTTATTTCAGTATTTGCATTCAGCACTCATTTTCTGTGTGAATGGATACAAATTTAGTTTGCTTACAATTTAAGTGCGGGTTTGAAGACTCTTCTGGGACGGACTGTCTAATTTTGAATAATGGTCGGTTGGGGGGGGGGGTTGCCTGAACCGGACTCCAAGCCTCCTCGCTATATCAGCGGAATGAAAGTTGACCCTCCACATCAGATTTAACTTGGACCAAATTCTGTTATACAGTGAATCTGTAGCAGAATCCGGTTTCGAACTTGGAACCCGCTGGTCTCGAGATAGAGACCTTATCACAAGGCCACCGCGCACCCCAGGTGGAGACAGGAAACAACCACCTGAAAGAAGCAAACGTAAATTAAAACAATTTCTGCAACCGTTTTTTCATTTCTAAATTGCATTATAGATACAGTTTTTTTTTTTTTTTTTTTACTTTTCTGAGTTATAGTACAGACCTCGATTTTTCATTTCGTAGATCATTTTGTGTGCTCCTCTTATTCCTCGGTCCTGTTGGGTGGGGCTACATATGCACGACTTAT
The DNA here is from genome assembly GCA_013235015.1 of Araneus ventricosus. Taxonomy (NCBI): domain Eukaryota; kingdom Metazoa; phylum Arthropoda; class Arachnida; order Araneae; family Araneidae; genus Araneus; species Araneus ventricosus. The sequence continues at coordinate 9,486 of BGPR01010673.1, forward strand.
GAATATCTTTATTACTTCTATTTATATTATGTTTAACTTCACAAATTTATTTATTTATTTTATGTTCATTATATATGCTTATGTATTTATTATTTATTATATATTTGTGTTTAATATTATATATTATATTTATTATTTTTTTTATTTATTGCCCTCCACAAAAGATGAGTGTAGAATGCCATTTTAAAATTTTTGTACACATTTTATTTCACATCTGTGGTTGGTGGAGTTTCATGCATTTTATTCATGTTTTCTTTACACCCAAGATGGGTGTAGTATGTAAATTTTTTTCCAGCAGACTCGCTTTGAGCTTTTCACCCTTTGAGTACGTTGGGTAGACGTGGCATATAAAAATATTTAAAATAGTGCAAATTGAGTAAGGGTGCATCCTGAGCAAGAAAACCTGTGTAATTTTAAAACTGAAAAGAGTGAAGTTCTATAAAAACATACCTAACTGGAGCAGAGAATTGACATCATTCATAGATTGTACATTTCTGCTTACTTGAAATAAAGTATCGATTTCTACGTTCCAAGGAAAGAACGAGAATTTTCTGAATTCTATATCAATACACATTTTTTCAAAATAAATGGAAATGAAATTTCTCTCAAAAAAATCTTAGCCATCACATTCCACGGAGTAAGATAATTCTTTTCGATAAAATTGAAATTACAATTCCTTGAAAGAAACTGAGTTATATTTCTAAGACGCTTATCAGAAAATCTAATATACTACTTTCATAGAAATAACAGTTTCATCTTGAAGAAAAATTCGCGAATGCAGAAATCTAGCAAACTATCGAGGGTAAAGAAACGAAATTTGAGTTTGAACGCATGTTGTCTTAACCCCTTTTCATCATTTGAACAGAAGAGAAATAGGACACCGTTTCTTCAAACTTTTCGTTTATTTCTTCAATATCTAAGATACAAGCGAAATAAGTGAAAGGAAAAATGTAAAGAAACGCAAACATGATTATTTCTTCAGATTAAATGTAAAGAAAGAAGGAACGGGCAAAGTAACGAGCATTGATGCCTATAGGTGATTCGTCCCGAATACAAAAAACAATAAAACTTGCAGAATATTGTCTTTCCTACAATACAGGGTGATTTAGAAGTTCGGAACAACTGAAAAAATGAATAATTTGCATTCGAAGCAACATGATGGAAATTAACCACTTATTTTATTTGTCCTTACGCCCTACGTGCATCGAATTATTGCAATTTTAAACATACATACTAAAATAATATCATTCATAAATGTTATAATTCGACACAAAAATTACGTGAAATCCATAAACATTTCTATTTTCCTTTAGATTCTCAGTTGAATAAAAATGATAACGCATTCCAAAAACAGAAGGCTTTATTTAATTAGACAGTTAAAAAGCAAGGCAGCTAAGTGGTTAAACCGGAATTTTATGTCACTGAACCAGAATTTATTGGGAGCATATTTTACAATATGATTACCAGATGCTTCTTCATGGTTCTTCAGTTTTCGGAGTGATGTGTTGCATAAGAGAACGTAGTAATGGTTTGCAAACGTTCAGTGTGTCATCCTTCATTCAGGAGTGCATATTTCAGAGGAGGAACTAAACTTTTCACAGCATCAAATATTATTTACGTTATTTCAAATGATATGACGATGGTATGATGACATAAGTAACAGAAATGTTGTTACCTTTGTGAAAAAATATTGTTCTTGTCTTGAACATCGGCCTTCTTGAATGGAGGACGATACACTGAACATTTGCAAGCCGATAGTCTACTCATTTTCTTATTCTATGTAAGACAACGCTTCGAAAGCTTCTGAACCTATTGGTTAAATTTTAATTAATTTTATCAATACTAATCAACAATAATTTTTAATAATTAATTCTATCAATAAATTTTAGTTGCGAAACAAAATAATAATAATAATAACCTGGTTTCATTTGCATTCTTTCTGTCGAACGGCATCTTTATATTTTTCATTGATTTGCAACTTAATGATTTTTAAAATTGTTCCGTATTTCTTAATCATCCTATCTTTTAAAATACGTCTAATTTTAATCTTTATACCATTTCCGAATAATAATATAGCACGGCAGTATAAATATTGTAATTCCATATAAGGTAAGTGCTCCAGTAGTGGGCCACTTGAATTTTTAAGTTGTAAAACAAGAAATTCCAACATTGCAATGAAATAAGAGATCTGCCTCTGGTAGGCTGAAACCCTTATCAACTAAATACCAAAGGCACAGCTTTTATTTCCTGTTTAGTTTGGAGCTAGAAAGTTTGTTGCTGAGGTTGGTCTCTGAGAGAAGCATTTTTAGCTTATTCTTAGTGATTTCCTTAAGAGGTAACTCTTCATTCAACTATTTTTTAGCATACATTCTGTTTGTTTTTAGAATGAATTGTTACTGATATTATTTGATTATACTATAATGAAGGTATTATAAACTATCTTTAAATTAAATAATATTGATAATTTATGGATAGTGAAGGGTGGCCCACTTTTGGATCAATGTTTTACTAAATGCTCCAGTAGTGGGCCTAGGGGGGGCCAGTACTGGAGCACATGCTTTCTCTCGAATGGACTGTTTTGTGATGTTTAATAAGAAGGTTATATCTTGTAAAGTCTTTTTTATTTAATTAGATTTGCTTTATTTTTATCAGAACCAGTACTGGGCCCACTTTTGGTACACTAATGGAACATTCTAACCAATTACTTAAATAATAAATATTTTATAGTATTGTTGAGGAAAAGACTGATATTCAAGAATTAGTTGGGCGTTGTAACGAGGCAGACAATAATAACTATCGTATTGCTTGACCATCGAAAAATATTCCATCACCATTTAAAAGGGCTCTTTTCTGGCTGCAGAGGCAAGATGATAAAAGAAAAAAAAAGATTTATTCAACATAAAATATCAAGATTTAATATCCATAATGCCCCAAACAGAACTTAAAATGAAAGATCGACAATTAGAATATACTTTTAATTAAAAATTGTTACAGAAAAAATGTAAATCTCATGTGACTAGAATCTATAAATAAAAGATTTCACCTACATCAAGCCATTTTTATTGCATTTTTATAGTGTATAATGTTAATGTATTGTTATTATTACTATATATAATAATTTTATTCTTTTTTTTGGCATAATTGACAAATCTGTGTGGCCCACTTTTGGTACGCCCACTACTGGTACATCAAAAGTTTGCTATGCCCACTTCTGGTGTATAGGAGTGATCTAAGTTTTTAATTTTTAAAAAATTATATTACACTTATTTTGATATTTCAGGTGATTATTATTTAAGATAAAAGTTTGAACAACCATAAAAAATATAGATTAGCGAAACTTCTCAAATGTTTAGATAATAATTGAGGAAATACCCTTAAGTGGCCCACTACTGGAGCATTTACCTTAAATCGGATATCAAAGCCTGACGCAGTTTCTGAATTGATATGCTACATGGGATTTAAACTGCACATTAAAAGAATGAAAAGCTTACTAAGTTATAAAACTCAGTGAAAATCATGTATGCATTCTGGTATTATGGTTAAGCCATATACCACAAAGAAGGCTCTGATTTAATGCCTCACTTACCAGACACGTGCATTTGAATCTACTGATTTACTACAGAAAAATTTCCTCTGCATATTTCTCAACTCTGACAGAATTCAAGTTAAAAATTTTTTCTGTGGTTTTCAATCTAAAAAATCCCTTTCTCACTCTTTACTGCCAGACACAACTACATGAAAATGACCTAGCACGCGTGCAACTTTACCTTAGCATATCATTTTGATTTCCACGAATGATTTTTTTTTCAAATTTACAATCCTAGTCATAAAAGTTTTTTTTAGAAACCAGAGGGAGTGCTCTCCCCTCGTTTTTCTTGCATATTTGCACAATACATATGGTACATTCTGCGTTTAGCTTCGTAGAGTTACAGAGAGAACCGAGTATGGATTTGGCCCTTTTCTGTGACCTATTGGCTCAAAATTTTATAGTGTTCTAAAATGTTGTTGCTAATACCACATACCAAATTCCCTTTTTTTATATCGCTGTGTTTTTGAGTTATTGCGTTTAGTTTACTTATATTAAAGTCCCGTTTTTGAAGCGATACGAGGGCTATTTTGGGACGGAAATCTTAATTTTGAACCGCAGTCAGTTGACGAGGACGACACCTGAGATGGTACCCCCTCTCCAAACTTCCACGCCACACCAGCGGGCGAGCGTACTACACCACTACATATGATTTAACGTGCAACAGGTCGCATCTTCAGTGGAATCGTTTTCGAATCTGGGACACTGATCGTGCTCGCATATATGCGCATAGACAGACCGGCAAATTGTCAATTCCTTAACATATTTGGTCCGGAATTTGGTTTATATCTTTCACTCCAGAACTTCGCGTGCTCGGAACGTTTGTTTTTAATTCCTTGATTCTTCAGACGGGAAAAATTGTTCTTTCTCAGACTCGGGAATGTCTAAAACGTGAAGATTGGTCAAAACCTTGAGGTCGATTTTTTAACGATTTAAACGCTTTCCCATTGTATGCTTCGTATACTAGAAAGTAAAAGAAGTATTCATTATTTCAAAGTTCTATTTTACTGCGTCAATATTGAAAAATCACGATATTCAACTGCAGGCGATTCGCAGATTTTACTTTTACGTTGAAAACCTTAAGTATAATTGAATCTTCGATTGAAGAAAGCACATGAGTCATTTTTTTGAAAATCGCGTTCATGCTGCATTGCATTCTAAAGGGTAATTCGCATAATGAATGAAGAAATAACAAAAGTCAAGTTAAAGCGGATAAAATCTGTCACATTATACGCATATAAAACCTAACAGGTAAAAAAAAGTATAATTGATTTTAAAAATTAATCAATTTTTCTTAAATCTCCCAACATTTTGATAATATTAACTCATGTGGTTTCTGCAATCCGCGATTCAATTCCACAGCATCAAAATCATAACCCACCTGTTTGAACATAATTAATTAATTACATTTTGCAGGTTGTCCATCCCTCTCGTCCACCAAGGGGGGGGGGGGCGCGGGAGAGTGTGTCATACTCCCCAGCTGACAATGGCATGAAATTGCATCAGCTGACAATGAATTACAGCTCTCAAATCATTTCTCATTGCGCTGTCACAACCATTAAGAGTAAAGTTTCGAGATCAAAAGCGATGGAGCATGCTTTGAAACTCTAAATCTTCATACATCTTAATCTTTGTCGTAATCCCAGGATTCTACTTCAAAAGTTAAATAGTTTCTTACATTACAAATGTATAGCTATTAATGTCTTCTAGTGACCTAGAAGGTTAAAACAATGGGAGTGTCTCCCCTAAACTTTCTCGTATACTCCCTAACACATGTTGAGAGAAAATAAATGAAACAGAAGTAAAATACACCAAGCGTCCTTAACCCAGGTTCTGAAAAATTAAGCCGTACAGCATGCATACGAGATTCCCTCGGCGTGAGCCAAGGCGAAAGGCGGATACTTGCCAATACGCAATATGGCCTTGCGTAAGATAAAGACAATCAAATATGCAATTTGAACGTCTTTTTTTAACCGATTGAAACGAATATTAGACACAGATCTAAAATTACGGTTAGAAGACCACATACCAAATTTCATTTTTCTAAGTCGTTGCGTTTAGAGATTATCGTCGTCATAAGCAAGCGATAACACAGACGGTCAAATGCGTCAACGCTTCGACGGATTTCATCCAAAATTTGATACCGACCTACATTCTGTATGATAAAATTGTGTACCAAATTTTATCAATCTAGCTTTTTACGTTTTTGAGTTATCGTGTTCACATGAGCACGGACAGACAGACTTCCCGAGAACGGATTTTGCCCAAAATTTGCTAGAAACTTGCAAATTATGTGTAAAGATCACATACCAAAGTTGAACCCTCTAGCTCTAACCTTTTTAGAGTTATCGTCTTCACAGACAGACATAAATCTAAAATTGTGTTTTTCGGACCCAGGGGGCTCTAAAACGTGGAGATTCTTCAAAATCTCAAGTTCAAATTTTTGGACGATTACAACATTTTCTATTTGTATAATTCATATACGAGAAAGAAAAAATGGCCTGATTCCGGAAAAGGAATCAGAGGAAGAAGGTAATAGGCACTATTCTATGGTATCATGCTGGCAGCAAGCAGTATTCAGAAATTACTGGGACCTTGCACTCGTTAGTAATAAACTGTTCGCCGCGATCGAACATGCTGGTTAAGTCTTCTTCGAAGCGGAACACAGATGTGGACTAGGTTTCCCTGAAAGTTCACCAGGAAGGCAATCTACCTTTATATCTTGGAGTTAAACGAAATTGCTACTTCAAATGCCACCTAGGTTCTCCGAAATTGCTTTGATCAACAGCAGATAATATACTTTATCACGAGCCATTGACTTAGAGAGTTGGCAAGATATGGTAGAGCAAGTGGGATAAGAACCAGTACCTAGTTATTAGTTACAGATGAATACCCTAATAAAAAAATAAAATGACTAATCTAACTGACTGACTAGATTAAAAGGACAAATTCAAAAGGAAATATAAACAGACTTGACCAGTAATGCACAAAAATGTTGGAAAAGAAGGATTTTTTTACGCTATAAAGAACATTCAGAAAATATCCTAATTTGGTTTTTTCGCAATTTAAATTTTTATGTTGATTAATAAAACGAAGTACAAGAATATTGCAATCCAAGAGATGTGAAAATATCACGTCATTAAGACCTCAAGAAAATGGGAAAAATACACCAGGATTATGATTCTTTTAATAATTTTTATATAGACCTTAATTTTAATTTACCTTATAAAATATAATTTGATGACATAGGATGAAATTAAAATGTATACAAGAACACGGGAAAATGTATAAGGAATCGAAATTTCTTAGAATATTTTTTTCGTATTGACACAGTTCCTGACATGTGCACGTGTCTCACAAGTCATGCGAATTATACTGAAACGAAATAGCAGAATCTTCATTAGGTATAGAATTACACTATCACACAATTCTTTTTAAAATTTATAACGTATTTCATTTGAATGATTCTTCCATGCTCTTAAAATTTAATTTAAATTTTGATTAAATTTATTCTTTAAAAATTCAAGATTTTGAGAAATAATAAACTTTTCAAGAAATGAATGGATAAGAAAGAATTCTAAATCTTCAATATCCAACTAATTTATCACTAGCTTTTCTTTCATATTGCCGACCAAAAGAGATACAAAGCAAAACTCTTTTTCTACCCACAAAATATCTAGTCACTCATACAGGTTATTCCATTCTAGGAATAGCCAGCAAACGAAATTTTCAACAGATTTTATAGATAACATGATTGAAATTTTTTCATGCGGAAGTTTGAAATTATTCTGCGATATATGAAACCTATTTGTTCAGAATTTTATTAAATCATCCTGTTACTTGAATTGAATTTTATTCCTTTCAAGTTACATTCGTTCAGTTCATTTCATGGAGAAACAGAGCGTTGACTATTTTAATGGGAAATTTTATAGGGGATGAAAGAGCTTTGTATTTTTAAGCTGAGAATGAATTCGATGGAATTAAAGATGGATTTTTTTTACTAAATACATCTACAGTAAAAAAAAGTCAATTTAAATTTAGTAATAAAATGTTCCGCTAGCTTTTAAATATATTTCCTTGAGTAAAGTGAACAGAAATATTCTTCGTAAGATTAAACATATTGATAATTATATATTTTCGTCTTCATTTTTAATTGGACAGTTAACAAATTGATTGTATTATCGGAATTTACTGTATCTTTTAAATTGTAAAAATATAAATTGAAAATATGTAACAGAATTAAAGACAACATTTGAACATTGGTGAAATTTAATTATCATGACCTACTAAAAATTTAAATGCCGAAATTATAATATAATACATTTTCATAAAAGTTGTAAATTAATACAGTCAAATAATATTACTTGAATAAATAGAGATCGCCTTCGCAGAGAATTTTTAAACAATGGTTTTTTTAATAACTATATTACTTTTTAGTAATAATAATTTCTATATTTATTGCTTTTATAGAAAGAAAATATGATAGTAGTTATAAATCGAAAATATAACTATAGAATAGGTTTACGAACTTTTAAGCCATTCATGTGTTTTTATATTGACTTGCATATTTTTGTTATTACTTTTTGTTGCGAAATATTAATATATATATCTTGAAACAAATTGCATCTGGAATGTATATAAATATACCGTCACTAATTGTAATCGGTATAAATATAGTATGTAGTATCTGTATTTTACATATATCTAAATATATCTTTCTACAAAATAGTCAATGAGAATATTTTGTCAGGTGCGTTGAGGTAAACAAACAAGATTATTATATACCTCCAGAGATGTCGCAGAGTTTATACTTGATTCTGCACGACAGTTATTTTCTCTCTGCAAGTCAAACACTCTGGTTTTATTAAACACAATCAGAAGAATTTTGGTTTTTGAAGAAACTTTAATAATCTTCGATTTTAATGTTTAATACGTTGCGTGTACTCAAAATAAGGTATGGATATACTTAGTTAAATATATTTTTATTGCATACAATATAACACATTACTCATAAGATACACTACATGTATAATGTCAAGAAGATTATTAATGATGTCAATTGCACAGCAGAAAAAAAAACTGGCAATGCAAATATAAATATTATATAATTCATAGTTACAGTTAATTTTCCAAAGATAATGGATGTTTGAACGTAGGACTACGTTCCTCCCATTGAGGTCTCAGGAAGGAATTTGATTCTGACGGCAAAACTCCACAAAAAACGTTGTATGGGAGATCCTCTATATTTCGGTAACTAGATATGTTAAAACATAACTATTGTCTTATTTTAGAGATAAAGGTTAACAACAGAAATTACAAAAAAAAAAAATGAAAATCGGAAAAGAGTCACGCGAGTAAAGTAGTCTTACGCCTTTAACATCAGTGGCTGTTTGCAAAAGACAGCCCCCTGTCATTTTTTTACATAGTAGCAGTGCTCTTGTATTTAACTAGATAATGCTACGTTGTCAATTGTATTCGTAATTTATATTTCAAAACTATAAAGCTAACCAAGCGTTTATAAAAAGTTACTTCTAAGGTAATACAAACTGATATGAAAATCCGATTTATCTCAGCATTAAGCAGTATTCCCAACACTAAATAATAATCGAGATTTTAAAGAATGGGAACTTCTGATACTGTACTTTAAAAAAAATTAGTCCGAATATTTTATTCACTTATTTAAAATACTGTATAGTAAAATACATTATTATACAAATGCATATGTTTTTCATAAAAAAATAAATAGCGTAAGAGTACAATAAAAAAGTACAGAACAAGCCGTAAGGTAAACGGTTTTTCCGAAAGGGTTATTTTTTCATGTAAAAAAAAGTCACGGTGTGAATGCGTTTTCGGAGTTTAAACTGTTTTCGAAGGAAAATTTGAATAGAAAACCTGATTCACTTTCCATTTTTTCTTTTTTTCAGTTTAGGCTTTACAGCAGACAGGGTTATTTTTAGGACACAGAATAGACAGTTCTTTAAGTCTTCTTGAGTTCCGAAACTTTATTTTTATCTTAGCTTAACTCCCTTGTTCTTTAACAGCATGTCGGATTTGAATCAAACCATCCTTTTTCCCAATTCAAGATTTTGCTCTTCTCACGATACAGTGCGGAATTCTAGCATTGAAAGATGGCAGCGACCAATAGGACCAGATGAAATAGCAGTGTAATGCTTGCCTCATATTATCCTTGCTGGCAGTGAAACATACGTAAAATAGACCCGCGTTAGATTGACGAAAGATGAACATGTTGGATTTGCAGGTAGCTGGTGGGAAAGGGAATCGAGAATGACCTCTCTTAGATCCTTCTCTCTCTTGGTATTAGTGTTAATTTTCTTCTTCTGGTTTAGTATTATTGTTAAGTCCTGGTACTATTGAAAATTTTAGCATATTACCTTGGTGATAATATTTTTTACCGTCTTTTTTCATTTAATCATTCAGTACAAAACAACCGATATCATACACGGCATCTTGTTATTTACAAATTTCTGTGGATTTCTCTTGAGACCTAACAGTAAAATGCTTTTTGAAACACATTGTTATTATGATTTTAACTTATTTACCACCAGCAAAATGTGTTCATATTAAATAGTAAATAATCATTGGCACAATTGATTTCTTTCTTTAGTTGGAACTATTTTGAAAATCAGGAAAGCATAATTGCGATTTTTTTCTGTATCGAGATAATCTTTTTAAATCGCGTGATAATTTTACCACCCCACGATTAATATACCTAAAGTTTATAACGAAAAACATGTTGCCTAACTTTCCAATTTTATTTCAATGGCCACTAGTAAATATGTTCACATTAAAAAAAATAAAAAATCATTGGAATCATTGTCATGTCCTTATGGCGGAACTACTGTGCAATCAGTTGATAAGAAAACTTTTCTGCACTATAGCAACTAACTTTGTATTTCTGCTAAAGCATGCCAAAGTCACATAATTACATCACGAAGGCTGATGCAAATTTTTAATTCTACACATCCATTTTCTTAGTATGCAACAAGTCAGCTAATAAAGATTAAAATCTTAAATGTGCTTGGAGATTTGAAGCGAAGTAGGAGTTCCTGGTGTGTTAAATGTTAAAGTTCGTACATTGGCAGATTGCGTGACAAGAAAGTTACAAAATTACGAAGAACTTGAAAGCTGAAAAATTGTTCGGTTAGAATCGCTCACAGTCAGAATGAAAAGGGTGTTCTCGTTAAGCTTACGAAAATACTTTTTACTACTTTCCAAGGAAATTTTAACGTCTTGTGAGACCCATTTAAGGAGACACCTCAAATAAGGAGATAAGAGCCTGCCGTATAAGTAAGCAGAGTCTCGCTTCCTGGTGGGATACAGTATTGGAGAGGGTTGAATTACTTCCCGTCGATGACAGGTCGTACCTCTGTCTGAGGGGTCGTCTCATGAGCTGAATGCGGGCTATTATGCGTTGGCCAAAGTGACAAATTAATTGTCGCGGCCGCCTGGTTATTCATGTTGAATCCACATGCCTAGGTAGGGAGTAATTTATTTGTGATTAATTTCTTATGATTAAAATTTGTAATATTTAACTTGTATTTTTTATAATCACGTTCAAACTTTCTGGTATTACACATAGGGAAATAATTTATGATTAATAAATGCAGGATGCTCCAAAAATGATCGCACATTTTGAGTATCTGTTATACAAATAATTTCTATCAAATATTAAAATTTCAAAATAAGATTTATGAATACAGAAATAGAACTTTGCAGTTATATCATGTTTCATGATTGAAATTAGTTATTATAATACTTTTTGAGGCAGCGGTGGCCTAGTGATAAGGCCTCGGATTCGGGGACAGTTGGTTCCAGGCTCGAAACCCGGTGGTTCCAATGAAAATCCGCTGTGTATGGGGCCTATAAATAATACGTAGTGGCCAAACGCCCCCCCCCCGCGCGGGTGACGCGGAAGCTTGAAGAGGGGAATGCAAGCTCAATTGTCGTCATCTGATCGCGGTTCAAAATTATGAGGTCGGTCTCAAAATAGCTCTCGGGTTGCTTAAAAATAGGACATTAATGTAACTAATCTGCAATACTTTTTCTGTTACAATTCTTTACATCAATCCAACATTTCTTCATAAATTTGATGTCTCAATTAATTATCATGATAACAATTACTAGGCAACTAAAATTCAAGTGAACATATCAGGTGTTGGTTGTTATGGTGATTTATAATTGTCTCGACTATTTGGACTTTCTTCATTGAAAATGTTGTCGTTGGTGATACATCTAGAGGGATGGAATTGGACATACATCTCCATGGATTTAGACAGAATTGCATATTTTAATGTAATTTTGGTGAGCGGATGGATGGAGCAAAGAGATTGTATTATGTCCCTGCCACAATCAGCTCTTAACTGGGTAAATTACTTTTTTTAGACATCTGATGCATAAAGTTTCTAGGGCGATACCAGATGCAATCAAAGATTTGTGTGCAGTAAATGAGAATACGTCGAAGTACCAGCTGACATGGGTAGAAGCGGCTGAAATTCCTTCGGTCGATTTTATCAGCAGTGCCTAGAAATAATGGCCAGTAATCCGATCTCTTCCGTTAACTGGCAAAATTTTATATCTGTAATAATTCATTTGAGATATGAAACTTTGATGTATCATTTTTATTCAATAATCATTCAAAGTAAGTAAACATTTTTGGGACACCGTGAATTGCAAGTGAAATGGTATTCTTATTTCTAAACAGGTGTTTCTAGCTCAACAGATATGAAAAATCGAACAGTGTTAAAGATTTGAGCTCCAATGCGACAATGGTTGATAATTCAACTATAATTTTAGGTAGTAATTCGTCAGGTGTTCGTCATCGGACATAGAGCATGACATTAATCAGGAATGAGGGTGATTCCATTCAAGAATCTTGAAAATTAGCGCGGTGTAAAAATCTGAAATTATTTTAGGTGGTTGAATCAAAGAGATTTTATTTGGTAAACGTGAAAGCTCAACTGTAACTGGAGCAGTCATACTTTCATACTTTCATTAAAATTTAGATAATGCATATTAATCCAACTAAACTCACATCGCGTCTCTCACTAATTCTTTGGACCAGAGAACATCTCATATTCTTAACAAATTCTGATTTTTGCTGGTTCAACTCTCCAATAATGAAAGGAAATACTCCTTCGGCACTTAGTAAAGTCGCGTTTCGAATGCATAGATTTTCTAGTTTAATTTTTGCTGGCTTCAAGCCTGCAACAATTGCAGTCAGAGTTTGTTTCAAATTCTACATGAGAAAAGAACTTTTCTTCTTTAATATCAATGAATGCTTTTGAAATTGCTGATTTTATTTCTAAAAATCTTTCAAACATTGTCAACAAACTGTTCTAGCGTGTTTCGATGTCTAACCAAACCATCTTTTCACAGCCAAACTCTATTTGAAGATAATGTTGTAAGATGTCATGCTTGAGAGGTGATTTTCTGAATAATTTTACAAATTTTTGTTCTGGGGAATTCTCGGGAATCAAGTATAATTCTCGGGAGTGGAAAACGGCTTCCGGGATCCCGGGAAGGAAACCCTAACAATAACCCTTGAAATTTAGCAGTATTTTTATTACAATTAACCGTAGTTTATGGTTCATTATAATTCAAATGTCAAAATACACAAAAATTCATAATTAATTTTATAAAAATTAGCTTAAAAAATTACTTTTAAATGTCTGCTATTCGAAAAATAGTAAATGTTACAATAGAAAATTTTGCTAATGTTTTAGCAAGAAAATACAATAATTTTAGTTTTTCATGGTATGATATTTTCATTGTGAAAAATAATACTAAAGAAAAAAAGATTATCTTTTTTCACATTAAATATTTTAACACAAAATGTAATTAGACTAGTGCGAGACTGTCGCTTTAAATTACTCAGAGATAAGATAACACAAAAACTTAATTTTCTTCCAAATGAGATTCTGAAAGCCACTAATTTAGAGTTAAAAAATTAAGGTCAATGATCTCTTAAAAGAAGATTTTTCTTCCTCATCTTACAGTTTTCACATTCAAAATTCTCTTCTTAGTGCGAGTTGTTTGTTTTTAATTATCTTGAATAAGAGGAATTTTACCGAGCTTTGATTAGATTTCTTTGTCACGAATACGTTTCAACATATTTATGATCGCATAAATATAGATTATATTAACATTTAGTCCTTATCTATGCAAATAAGAATGATTTAAATTACATACAATCTAACGTTTTAAGTCTAAATTGTTTATTTTTATGCAAGGCATTTAATCATAATATCCGAGTCCAAGAATCGTTCAGTGCGTTTTCAAAAAGATGAACCCGGAAGTAAACATCAAGATTGGATTATTTGTCCAAAAATAGACAACCAAGTCACGTTTTTTGATAACGCACCTGATAAATAATTCACATCTGGAGAGGCCGTTACCTAAGCTAATATGGATTCTTCCGCTTTTTTCCCCTCCAAAGGAACATTTTTTAGATAAAGTAAAACATAGATGATCATCAAAGTTATTATTGTAAGGACATTTCTTATTGTAGTATTTAACTTTTTTCTGAGAAAGACTATTGTAAAATGTATGAAGGAGTCTGAAGACTTGAGATGAGTTCAATGCCTGTGACTTTATTTGTAAACAAATTACTCTGAAGACAAGAAACTCTTCACTTTTTCAAGAATCTTTTGTAACATAGAATTTAGAAATGTTCTTCGTTTGATAAAGATTGCTGTTGTAACTGAAAAGCTTTAGATATACTGATAATGAATAATATATATTATATCACAAATTATAGATTACATCGTTCTATTATGAAAAGCATGATTATATTTCCAAATATTCAAAGCATAAAAGAGCAAAGCCCTGATTATATTTGAACTCCCTGCTTTAACTAATTTTTAATTTCTCGTATAAGAAGTACACAAAGAAATCATTAAAAAAAGTTGGATTTCGACATTTTGATAAAAATCCTCAATTTAGAACTCCATGAGTCCGAAAAAATATTTTTGGAATTGTGCCTGTAGGTCTGTTTGTAAACACGATGATACAAAAACGCTGTTACATCGATGTCGCGAACAACATGTTGTATCGATGGAATTTCGTATGCGATCTCTGTAATAGAATTATCTATTTCTGTCACTTTTTAGACGAAATCCGTCGACAAGAAATCTATCTGTCTGATCGTCCATGTGGATGTGAATATTGCATATCTGAATACGTTTTTGGACCGTATCCATCTACAGGTTGATTGTATGTCGGTTCGTGAATTCATGCGTTTGCGAACGCATTGCATTACATTACACCACCTGCATCCCCGTGTTTAGAGCCATATGGCTTCTTTCCGGTTTGGATGGATAGAGATGAATTTTATTTTTTAAGAAAGGACAAAAACAAATAACAGGTACAAAAACAAATAATAATGAAAAGAAACATACACTGGACAGAACAACATAGAAAACAAAACAAAAAAATACCTAGAGGGGGGAAAAAAGAAGAGTCATAAGTAGCCGGAAGTGTGTGTCAGTTTGGGTGGATGCGTGCTCAATGATTATCCTCCACAATGAGATTACGTTTGCGAACGCAATGACTCAAAAAAAAATTTTGAACATGGGTTTATTAAGAATTTTTGAACAGTATAAAATTTCGAACGACAGCCATCAAATGGTTGATTGTCTCTCCACTTGTCTATTCTTGCGTATGCAAACGCTATAACTCTAATTGCAGACAAATAAAGTTTGTCATGTGATTTTAAGATAAATATTATAAATCTGCATCAAGTTTTGGATAAAACAGGTCAAAGGAAAAGTTCTTAAATAGGTACCATGTGAATAGAGGTATCCCGTCGAAAGAGCTCAAGCCATAAGAACTCCGGCAAAACTGTTCAGACCAAATAGCCTGTGCCGAAATAGGCTGGATAAAATAGCTCAAGACAAAATAGCCCCGACAAAACAGGCCCGAAAAAATAACCCAAATTCAAATTCTGAATAACATTAAAAACATTATTTTGTCAGGGGTTATATTGTCTTTGGGCTATTTTGACGGGACTCTTATGGCTTGGGCTGTTTTCACAGGTCACGTTGAATAAGATATGTCTCTATTCATTGTACAATGAAGCTAAACACAAAACTCAGTATACTATGTGAATGTACTCGAAAGTAAAGTAGAGAACTCTGCTGGTTTAAATTTAAAGATAGATATATCTTTAACATTATCTGTGTGATACATGAAATTTCTGATGAAGGCTTTAGCATGAATAATTAAGATTCAGATCCGAATTCCAAGCCTCTGCTCCCTTACTTCCGTTACCCATCAGCACTCCATCCAGGTATGAATCACGCGTGAACTACGTAGCCTGAAAACCGGCTAGCACTGACAAAAATGTCAGTGCGACGCGAATATGACTCACACGACGCATGGAAAAATGTATTGTGAATTTATTTTATGCATACGGTTGTTAACGTGCTAAGTGCTTGATTTCAATTTGTCTTTGAGTATAATATCCTATCCCTTCTAGGATTTTGCACACACACTACTGACACATCCATTACATTTTTTTCATAATAATGTTTGGAAAAACTAATAAGAAAATTCGTAAATTTTCGAAATGTAGAGATTTCCTCTGAAATTTATATTTTGAAAAAGAAAAAAATGGATAACTTCTAAAAAGCAGTTTGCAAATTAAAATACCAAAATATACATTTCTATTTCTTCAAAAACCCATCTTTTAAAGTTAGAAAGTACAAATACAGGTTAATTAACTGCCTCATTTCAAAATGATGGATATTTGTATCATATTCATTTACAAAATATTAAAAAAATTCTAACTAGCGAAATGTGGCTAAACGTAAACATCTTTTTAAACAGGTATCCTTTCATACTATATATAACTAATCCAAACTTACGCAAAATTTCTGAATCATTCATATAACTTTTTCTACTAAGTATTCAAAATAATTTTCAATGCATTTTCATAGAAACAGTAAATTGAATTTTGTTGTTGAACTGAAAGAAGGAACTTTCTAGATATTTTCTGGAAAGAACATTTTCAAAATTAAAAAAAAAATATTAGAGGCCTTATGTATACTTGTCATTAAATCGGTAAACAAAAACAAATACGTTTGTTTTTTGAATTACACTTGATGTAAAGAATAGATAATTCGTTACTACATCTCTACTACTAATAAAGAAAAGTGCGTGCGTGTCTGTGTGTGTGTGTTGGCGCTCTACAGGCCAGACCGCTGGTTCTAGAGCTACGAAATTTGACACAAACATACTTTGGAGGGTGGGAATGTGCAACTCGGAGGCCCTTTTTCTGAAATTTTAATTAATTAAAATTTAAGCGAAATTTTGGCGTTTTCCCTTAATAACTTTCGAACATATCACAGTACAAAAATAATTTTTACATCGTCTGAACGCGCAAAAATTACCTTCTCAATGATATCAATTTAGTAGACGTACAATCTTTTCTCTAATTTCAATAAATTTTTAAAATATTTTTGACATAATTACAACAATACTTTTCATTGTTGCAACGCAATTCAAACCGTTTTCATTGTTTAAACAAATATTTATTGCATGTTTCTCTTCCATTGTCGAAAACCAATATCTTAATATTTAATGATATGTTTTAATCAGCATATTTTCATCCAGCTAACATGGTCCTGGACGTAAAACATGCCTCGACATTTTAAAGTTAAAATCGAATGCGTGTTTTGCAAGAAGAATAAGAGAGTGAAGTTGATGCAGACAACGGACAGAATATGTGCTAGGCTGCTGAAAGAACATGGGTTAAATAATGTCTCTCAAAATTTGAAATTTGAAATTACTTTGGTAATGGAACAATAAATATCAATTGATACATAGGGGATAAAGTTGCAATTATATCACCGGCGAACAAGCTAGTCACCTAAGGCGGCTAGTTGTGAATAAGTTATTTTGAACTGCAATGGGATATCATTTCATGTGTTCTGGATTTTGAATATAAAATTGCTCTATACAATAAAAAATGGATAGTTTATCAATAAGTTAGAGACATCTCATTCCTATTATTAAGTTAATAAGAAACTTGTAAGTGTCGGATATTATAAAAATGCCGCCTTTGATAATTTTTAATTAATAAAAAGTTTGCCACGTGTCTGTAAATCTGAGGCGAAAAAGGTTAAATAAACAGATAAATTACTTCCTTTGTTTTCCTTAATCTCTTTTAATTTAATAAAAATGAATTAATCTCCACAGAAAGGGCTGTGCATCATTCTTTTCTATTTTTTGCTTTTGTTTAAGTTTAATGTTTAACTTGTTTAATGGATTAAATAGTTTAAATGTTTGCTTTCATTTAATAATAAGCAAAATAATAGTGTATTTATCCTGCGCCATGAAGAAAATTAAAAATATTGTATTGAGCGTTCGTGTGAGATATTTACCTACAAGCATATGACAGGGAATAATGTAGTTTTATTCTGTGGTTTTATTGGTGAATATAATTATATTTTACAATATTTCGATATAGAATACAGGAAGAATTGATTTTAAGTTGCATACATAATAAGATATCTATCTCATAATATATTTAAAAGGTATATTTCTTCGTTCTTTGAACTGACATGAATGTTAATATTTTCAAAATTTATGTTGGAGTTTAAATTTTTAAAGGTACATTATTTAATACAAGCTTAATCATCGAAACATTTCATAGTGCAATTATTTTTAATACCATGCAATTTCTATAACGTTAAATGATTTCTCAAAGTCCTTAATTAACTCAGTTACATACGGTGAATATTTTTTAGTTATGTTTCAAAACTAAATTCTGTTTTGTGTTCATCATGTGATGGAAGTGTACTTTCAATATAATTTAACTAGTTTATACAATTAGATACCCTTTGAATATATTTTATTTAAAAACTTAATTTAGAAAATAGTAAACATTAGATGAATATAAATCTTATTAAAAATAAACTGAAAAAATAAAATGCAAAATAAGTGGATTAATAGAAGTTAGTTGATAATATAATAATTTTTTAAGACAGTACTAATAATTTTATATGTAATAGTATAAGTCGTTAGAGAGTGCTAATATATGTAATATTATAAGGTTATATGACTTTACATGTGAAGTACTAAATTCGGTAAGAAAGATGGAACTTTTAGCAAATTTAAGTGAGATATTTTTTTGCATGTTGAGAAATGAGAGATTTAGAAACAAAATTTGCAGGAAGATTTTATTTAATAACAAAATTATTCAAACGTAAAAACTAATTTAACTCGAATTCATATTTTTCAAATCAACTAAATATATTTTGAAGTTAAGTCTTTCAAAGAAATATTGCGTTTAAATATTTAATATCTTTTGAAGCATTACAATTATTAATTATTGTATGAAAAGTCATTCTGTAATATAGTAGAAAAATAAATTTAATCTTAATGGTTAAGATAATTAGGGACAAAAAAGAAACCTATCGAAATTCTTGACAAAAGAGATAAATTTTACTGAAAAAGCTCTTGCTTTATTTTATAAGCATACACTCTAAATCTATATTTATTTCTTATGAATTTCTAAAATGATACGAATAAAAAGAGTTCGGTAAAAGAGTTTAAATATTTTGCTAATTACAAAATTGAGCACTACGTAGTGATATTCTTCACAAAACTAAAAAAAAATCTTTTAGGCAAATATCATTTCCAACAAAACCCATTTTCAGCTTTATCTTCATACATAATTAAACTTTAAAAAATCTTCCAAATTTTCATTCAGTGTAAAAATTTTAGGTAATTTGTATAAATTGCAAAACAGTTTGCTTATCTTGATAATTTTTTAAAATTGCAGTGTATCTACTTATGGCTAAATTTGGATGCTACTAAAACTGAACTTTCATTAAAACCACATTATTTGTATATTTATGATCCACATTATATTTTTAAATTAACTATATATTTTAAAATATCTTTTTATCTAGAAAAAATACCCGGTTTTTCATAAAAATGTCAGATTTCGGTATTGATCATTTCAGGAAATGAGAAAAGAGATCACATACAAACACAAAAGGAAATAAGAAAAAAAAACATTGGGGAAAATCTACATGCGTATACCTCTGAACATTTTATTTTATTTCATCTAATTTACATTAATTATATTGACATCTGTATGCTTATGACTAATGGATGCAGCTATGCTATCGGAATTCAACTCAAAAGATCAAATTTTGAGTTCACATTTACGGTTCAGGTGTCGTCCAAATCTTCTGAAATAACAAGATTCGTCCCAAAATAGCCTTTATATTCCATTAAAACAAGACGTTAACCCTTTATAAGGCCATTTTTTCTAGTAGTGGCATAATAAAATAACTTTGGTATTGAGTTTAATTTAAGAAAAGAAATTCATTTAGCTTATTGGCTGACATAATTTCTTGTTAATGAGTTTTATTAATTAATAACTAATTACGAAGTCAAGACACTTTGTTATGGTTTGAGATAAGAAATTGGAATAGCGAAGTTTTTGTTTGATCGAAAAATTCGGAGAGAACTTAGGCCAACCTTAAAAAATGCATTGAAAAATTGATGAATTTGATGGAAAGCATATTCCCACGGCCTTAGGAAAGGTTAATTGAACTGCACTAAAACTCGGCACCCAATATGCTCAACTTTTTCGACAAGCGCATAAAATCTTCTACTCTGCTTTTATCAACGAAGCAAAATATTTAGCAGATGAACTAGATTTGACATCAAATTAATAAGACGCTTAAGTAAAGTGCAATATCAAGTTCCGTCTGAAGAGGCCCCAAAAATAAAGCATAGAGGAACTCATAATCTTTTTTTCTTTAAGTCTAAAAATGCAAAGTTTACGTAGCAAACAATGCTTGATATTCTCGTGAAATTTAATTAAAGTACAAAAATGGACGTAAAAAATTATGCTAATATTTTTATTGGCTTTTTTTTGCATACTTGTGCGTTTGGGGAGAGTTAAAAGCATTTTTAAATTAAAAAAGGTGAAGAGATATTCATTTTATTAAATTTAAATGTTAAAGTTTAAAATAGTGATTCTTGTGACTTTTTTAGTTTTTAATATTTTTGCACTCAAATGATATTATATTAAAATTTATAACCTTAATTCTACATGGTACGATGTTTTTCATTTTCCTACTTTATGTAAATGGATATAAAAATTGCAAGAAAAATAATTAAATTTTATTTGAAATTCAACTTTTTAATTGAAATTAGTTAATTAAAACACTAACAGTTTAGAGAAAAAAAAAATGCTGGAAACATTCCTTCTTTAAGTCGTAAAAGTTGTAGGCGTAAAATTTCATTTATCACATTATTCAAAATTAATTCTGAGAAGATAGAATAGTATTGATCGAAATATTAATTATTGTTCAATATAAAGATAATTTAATCTTTAACTGAATCTTATTGGACAGACATCAATGTAATTCCGTAATGCTTATAACAATTATATTTTAATTGCGTAGGGGAAACTAGGGATACTTGATCTTAATTTTATTTTTTCTTATATTTCTCGAATATTTGAAATGATTTTCATCATAAAAGGATTTTCTTTTAAGAATGAGAAGTGTACTTTTGCTAAACTGATATCTCATATCATAAATATAATCATCAATTTAATCAGAAATAATAATCATAAATATAATAATAAATATAATAAAAAATATATCACAAATATAATTATAAATATAATCTCATATATATAATCATAAAACAAATATATTTCATGAAATCGCTTAGTGTCAGGTATCCCTAACCTTAGGGATACTTGACCCTACATGCAAAGAGTACTTAAATTCGTTTGATAATTTTTATGTACACGAAATTCAGCTATAAGTTAAAACTACTGAACTGATATCGACTTTATTACCAAAAATTATTAATGCAACTACTATAAAAATTAAATAATATGAAAACTAAAAAACTCAATCGTTCGTAATAAAATCTAGTTTAATAAATTAAATTAGTGAAGTCATAATATTACATCTAATTATTGAATTAAATTAGATCAAAATTTAATAAACAATTAAAATATTGATTTAATTAAATGAAAAAATTACAGCAATGAAACTGGACACCTACAAACGGCATTAGCGCGTTAAAGGATTGCCGGTTTTGGAAAAGTAAAAAAAAGGAAACAGAATAGCATCAAAGCGTAAAAATAGATCTAAGAAATGCTGTGAAAAAGAAGACATCGAGAAGCTTAATAGACTTATTCGGTTTTTATAATATTTAAAGAAAAATAAAAACAAAAGAAAAAAATATTTTAGGAGAAAATTCAAGTGAAGAAAGAAAGCCAAACTCAACAGAAATGCCGAAAAGTTAAATAAAACCAAACGATGACAAATGGTTTGAGCAAAAGATTTTTATTAAAATAATAAATAAATCTTTCTTTCTCAGGTGAGGAAAAAATAAATTAATTAAATTTCTATTCTATTTAAAACTCTTACTAAAATAATTATTTGCATTCTTTGAAATTATCATATTAAAAAGCAATTTTATTGATTAAATAATTACTAACAAACAATTTTTAAATAATTATTCTCTATATTTGCGTTGCCATATTGCCGAAAAACTCGAATCTGATCCCAACCACAAAATGTGCTTCAGTCTTCTACGACATCAAAGCTGCAATTGTTTTTGATCAAATATCTTTAACTTTTTAGGGTCAAATGTCCCTAACTTGACTTTTTCTATATAATCTAAAAATGAAACCACTTAGATTAAGATATTGCATAACATCGTATATCAAATTATAGCTAGAAGTATTCTTAAAACTCAGAAATATTTTAATTCGTCATATTTCAATAGTAAACTTCCTATTCACTGAGGAATGAAAAAGTGAAAATTTACTTTTGGACCCTCAAAACATATTTACCTTCACACTATTACAATGACTTTTCAGATTGGAATGAAAATCCCCTCCAACAGACCATGTGATGAAAGGTCAAATAAAAATGTCACTCGCAAATTACCAATTATCTCACAATCTGAGAAATTCGCTTTGGGTCAAGTATCCCTAATTTCTCCTACTTGGCGACTGATTACGAAGCAGGTACGAGGCTGTATGGAGCAGCAGCAAAATAAATAAATAAATAATTATAAATAAAAGTAAAAAAATTAAAAATAAATAGGTAAAATACTATAAATCGAATACCATACTGGAATTAATGAGCATGAAAAAACACACCATTAGAAGATTTTTGAATGGGTTTTCTGATACAGTTTTGAAATGAATGAATTTAGGGTAAGTATTATTCAAGACCGCACATTGTGTCTTTGATGTGACGAGAAGTGGAGAGTAGGGTGCTGTTTTTAGGTGTCATCTTGTCAAGTTCCAATATTGCGAGACAAATAGACCTCCATGACTTGAGACTGGAACGAAAATCTAACTAATTTCTGATAACTATAGTGGTGTAATGGGAAAGTATTGACTTCGATTGCAAAGCATCCTGGGATCCAGAGCCTATTCCATTAAAGAGCCATGAAATAGCCTGAAGTATCAAAAGTCATGGGATACCTCCTCATATCATGTGGGACCTCCATTTTCCCGGCGAAGGGGCAGCAACTCGATATGGCATTGACTCAATAAGACGTGGGAAGTACAATAGTCGGAACTCATATTTTATAGTGAAGATTTGGTTCACAGGGGACGACCAGAAAGTGATGAAGATGAAAATGATTTGGTCTGACTCCGTTTCACAGAAAGCTAATAAAGATTTGCAACTTTCATCAATAGCTTTGTTTCCTGCATGCGATACTTATATATATTACAGTAAAAATACCATGCATATTCGGACTTATATAAAGGTTTCCTTAAATAATCCTTATTTTTGCACATGTCTTTGCTTGTAACAGAGTTTTCAACCAAATTATACGAAAGCTACAGAATACGAGACTATATGTTAACGAAGCATGGTATTAAAATTTGAAGTAAATACTTTGAATATTAGAGAAATCATGAGTATTTGTAATACATAATCATTTACTGTGCAAGTGCGAAACATAGCATAATTTTTCTTTTATAATTTGGAAGATATTGACATTAACGCTATGGACAGCCCTGCTTTTGGGATCGTGTGACCCCCTATCGCGGTTTGGATGGCTGCCCGTATTTTGGAAGCCAGATGCATGAGGCCGATTATATAAAAATATCGGCGTTGCAACGAATAGAATTTCTGTTCGTCTCTAAGAGAAATAAAATTATGAGGATTTTCCACAAACTGATATTTTTTAAACTTAAATCTTTTAATAGTTTTATTGAATTTCATAAAGATTGAATATGCTGAATAACATACACACTTATAATATACACTAAATAAAATACATACAAAATGAAATTCATAATTTAAATTGCAATTCGACGATTACTATTAAAAGATTCAAGTTTAAAAAATATCAGTTTGTGGAAAAACCCTCGTCGTTTTGCTTCTCTTAGAGGCCAAGAAGAATTCTACTCGCTGCAATGCTTTTATTTTACGTGGTATTTGCCTGGAATTTTTATATAATCTGCCTTATATATCTGGCTTCCAATTTATGAAAGAAAAGTTATACTATATTTTGTACATGCGTAGTAAAAAATAATTAATAAACTCATAATTCAGCTAATATTCAAAGTATTAACTTCAGATTTTAATACAAGACTTCGCTAACCTTTATATCTTTCCAAATATGCATGCTATTTTTACTAAAATATATATAAATATTGAGCACAGGTAACAAAATCATTGATGAAAGCTTCAAATCATTATCAGTTTTCTGTGAAACAGGATGAATCCAAAAAATTTTCTTCTCAATCACTTTCTTATATATTCCCTCTTAACCAAATCTTCACTGTAAAATGTTAATGTTCCGACGATTGTACTTTCCATGTCTTGTTGAGTCAATGTTACGTCCAGTTGCTGCACTTCGCCGGGAAAAAGAGAGTCCCACAGGATATTAGTAGGTATCCCATGACTTTTAACACCTCACTGTATATATGCCTGGCTTAATGCATATTTGTTGTGGGTCAAGTGCTGTTATGTTTAAATGGTGGGAAGGCTTGGAGGACAGGATGGTACCATTATATTAAATCATAACTTCTTTTTAAATTACTTCATGGATAGTAGCTGCTCACTAAAAATAGGATTTTTTAAAAAAATCTTTTAATTATATTTCTAATTAAAAATTATTCAGAACTTTTCTATACAATTTTTTTTATCAAATTTAAAAATTTATTCAAATTACTTTTAAGTATATTTTGCAACAATGCTTTTCATTTTTTAGTTACTACGTTTAAACACAACGTTAGCAATAATGATAAATACATTTCTGTGTGCACGGTATCTTTGATATAATTAAGAGTAAATTTTTAAAAATAATATAAAGTCCAAAGAAAAAAATACATAGGAAAACAAACTGTTGATCGAAGAATTATTAAAAATTATTTTAAATTTTAAGAAGACAAAAAAATGCTTTTTTAGACTGATATGTTTCTTGGTAGGCGTTCTTTCTGCAAATTTTATGATGTGAAAATCGTTATGCATAGAGGACAATGGCTTATACAGTCAAGCCAAACAAGAACAAGAAAAACGAATCATGCCTAAAATATTATCATGGTACGATATTTCACACAAGAGATTAAAATATCCTTTAATTTTTTTATCTTCTTTTGAAATTCTTTACTTCTTACTTTAACAGATATAACATAGTTAAGAACACGGATATAGCATGATTTCAAGCTTCGATCTTCACTTTTATTTATCTGACATTATCTGACTTTTATTTATCTGAAAGGAAATTATATAAAAAAACATCCTTAGAAATCATTAAAAATATCTTTAGTCACTCTCAAAAGAGTTCTTAAAAATGAAATTTACATAAAAATATCTACATCTTGATAAGAAAAATTGTTTCTGAGAATGATATGATTTGAATAAAAATGGACAATGAAAGAAAATTTCCTTTGTAGAATAGCTTAAAAAACCCCTCTGCAAGCCCGAAGATATAAGGAAAAGGACATTTAGATCTCTATTTTCATAAGAATTAGAGCTGCAAGAATGCGTAGAAGAGGCTGCAAATGACAAGAGCTTTCAAACAAGGGGTAACAAGCAAAGGTTGAAAGGTACTTTAAGTTAGGGCTGAGATGAGGGGAAGGTAGGGAAAATCTCACTTTTTAGCTCATAACTTCTAAGCAATTGCAGCTATCGAAAAAGTTTAAGTGCAAAAAATGTTCGTTATGATAAGGTAATAATTCGCCTA
>BGPR01010673.1:35692-51560 GCA_013235015.1 Araneus ventricosus
GTTTAAGTGCAAAAAATGTTCGTTATGATAAGGTAATAATTCGCCTACTTTCAATTTTCTTTCTATTTTATTTGTAAAGGAATTATGGGGAAATGAAAATTTCAACCCCTACCATTTCCACCCCCTTTGAGCTGGGTAGCCCATCTACGAACTCGACCGAGATTTTCACTATTCTTTCAACATACTCCAAGATGGTTAAAATTAAATCAAGATTACTCTAGTTATCGTGTTCACAAGATAAGATGGGAAAAAGCGTTATGCACGTTTTTCTAGAAGCATTCTAGGGGTCATTGTCGGCGAAGATCTACTGAAATTTTCCGGAAGTTGTGTCTTGAGATCCATTGCAATAGGTAGACTTTCTATGAGGAATCTACCTAAAAATCATACGCCACTTTGACTTTCTGTCTTGCTGGCAGCTGGCGAATCTTTCGTTGAGCGCAGTCAGTTTCATTTGAAGTCATAATTGAAGGTATCTCCTGAGAGGTAATCATAAGGAATTTGTCACTACAAGATTATAAGATACAAAGCTTGAATGACCAGCCCCATATGTGGCAAATGTGGAATCTGTGTTTCATGCAATGTTGGCCTCGTTATTACCCGTTTCACGCAGCAAGCCTTCCGCTATTAATATATGACCTTTCATAGGGAAAAGGAACCATTATCCATCTCTGCTCCTTAATATGAGAATCAGGGAACCGTGAAGTGGTAATATGTATGCAACTTTTCATCTCCGTGCTCGAGGAAGGCCTTAATCGGGCCACTCACTTGGTAAGTGAACATTTTACAGAGCATAAAAATATTTCTCTTAGCGGGTGGTATTATTACACAATATAAAATAATCAACGAACCACAACGTTCAATCCATTGCTATTAAAGGTGTTGCCTGTCATACACCAGTAACCAAATTTTCATCCCAAACCTATTTGTTCTGTCAGACGCATCTGTGTTTAGTCATTTTTCTTGACTACAAGCTCTTGTGAACTTTTCTCTAGGAATATCTATATATGTTCTATAATAATGTAGGCAGAATAAGTTATTTCAATGCATTTTGTTTGAGACCTTCTCAGTCCAAAATAAACAATGAAAAGAACTAAGCGAAAATCACAATCGCTTTTCAATTTATTACCCTGCTTTACAGGTTTGTAAATGAATGATGATATTAATGCTTTTCTCCATCTGACATGTAAGGATCTATAAATGAATACCACACTCTAAAAAACGGAATAAGTGTTTGAAGGTCTCATGTGCAGTTTCCTGACTAGACGTCTAGCATTAAATCAATAGCAATCGAATGAACTGCTATCTAAAAGGTATTCGGTAAAATTACTTTCTGCATTTCCCAGGCGTCGCGTATAATTTAACGCTACGTTGGAATAAGACAATTTTAAATTATTCTGCCGGGAAAAGAAATCAATAAAAATAAGACCTTGAAATAATGGGCTTTTTCATACCCTAAGAAACTCGGTTTTATTCGATATGATTTTTCGAGAATTTACAACAATGCGCTATAATTTATTAAATTTGTATATTTTTAAGTGTGCTTTTTGGAGTGATTTGGAATAAATCTAAGTTGAATAAAATAGTAGGAGGATAAAAAGGGTTAGTTAAGAAAGTGTTTTTTGCAAAATAAGTAAAAGCAGACGACGGATACTTACTTAAATAATTGCTAAATATATATATGAAGTACTAACTCGTGCGTAAGGAAATTTTAAAATATAATTCGTGATCTTTTAAACTTATAAGCACTTTTATCGAAAGGTTAACAACGATTAAGAGGATTACGAATCTCTATCTTTACTATGTATGTTATTTTTTGTGTTTAGAGCCACTAAATGATATCGATGGAGCATTGCAAACACTAGTTTGGATAGAAATTTCAGCATATTGTGAAACATTAGATTACTAGAGATACTGAGATTGAGATTAGATACTGAGATTGTTAAGACTATTTGCGCCAATTTCGTAGGAGGTTCGTATGATTACCTCATGTGTGCACATTTGGGATGTCCTTTTGTAATAGAAAATCCACGGTTCATGACAACATTTATACTTGGAGAATGCAAGGACTGTTGTGTCAACAGTCCTTGCACTCTCCTCTTACTACAGATGGGACAAATCTTTTTTTCTTTGGCTTTATAATAACCTTCCTATTCGGGATTTTACTGATTTATAATTATTTAGAAACAGACAAAAACAATGCTGAAAAACAATTTTTGCCTAGGCACTGCAATTAGGCATATAATTAATATGAAATAGATTTTATCTTTGAGAAGCTATAGTAATGCGAAATATAACTGTGTGCCATTTTTAAATATCGTGTTTGAAACATAGAAAAGGGATAATGTAAATGCAGGCAAAAATTTATAAGGGATTTTTTCAGCTGATATGAATTACCATTCAATTTTTAATATTGCGCGATTAAAGAGTCGCGTAAAAATGTCGAGTAAAAATTATTTAGGAACTCATCATGCAAATATTAGTAATTATTTAAAACCCCGAGCGGAAGTTATTATTCCAAATAATTATTGGATGTAAAATATGTCACGCTATCTTTTCGGTAGCTCGTAACAACTGGCACAAACCTTGTGCCAAACACGTGATTTCATTTCATGAAGCACTCATGTCACGTATTTAACTATTCCAACGTGAGCAGCTGACTGAGTATAACATTCAAGGGCCAGTTAATGGATATATCCTTGCTATAAATCAATATCTCGAAATTATTATGATGCATTTCCATGATAGGATGGTCTATCTACCGAACTCAGTAAATATAAAAATTGAATCTTTCAGTGGCATATTAACAAGAAACAGCATAGACAGTCACGATGCAGTATTTTCACATTAAACGAAGATAAATGTGTTAGCGATAGAATAATGACATTTTGTCCTCAAATACGACATGCAGACGTTCTGCCTTTTTTCTTGTACGAAATAAACATAGAGAAAGTAATTTAAACAACAAATACATTCGAGAGTTTTAAGAATTTCGGAGTTTTAGATATGAATGAGTCCCAAAAAACTTTATTATGTCTGTTTATGTTTATGCGTAATCGATTACTTAGAAAACACAATGAGGTAGAGGATGAATTTTCGAATGTGAATTTTCGAATGTGATCGCACACCAAAATTATAGATTTGCATCAATTTTGGACTAAATCTGTCAAGAGGAAGAAAAAATTTTTGAATTATCTTACCTCACTATGAAATTTCAACTGCCATATTAAATTCATTTTTATTTACGTAAACGAAACACATCGAATAATAGTAAAGCGTACACAGCATTTTAATGTCTGCATTTATCTGATTCAATCAAGTGAAAACAAAACATCAATTACATTCTAATTTGGCGTTGTGCGTTGTTTCTCCTGTTGGAACAGGAATGTATAATAAAATATTAAAATATTTTGTTTGTATGGTAGTTAAAAATATGGATTTAGTTAAAATACGATGAAAAAATTTGTAAAGCACGAAGAAAAGATTTCAGCCGTGAACTGATATCATTTTATGTCCTTAGGAGTTTTCGTTCGCCGAAACATGATTAATTTCACCACATATTTTCTTTTTAGTATATACAGTCTTTCTTATAAAACATTAATTTAAAAGAAACATTTACTTCTTTCTTGCTGAAAAAGTTATTTTACCAAATCTATTCATAATCGATTTAATTTCAAATAAATTGAGAACAACGGATTTTATCACTTTCTCTCCTAGTATGATTTATCTGTAAAATTTTAAAACTAAAACTAATACCTTCAAAACTAGAAAGTTATTTAACTTATACAGTTCAGTTCTGCAATGGCAAACAGTTTGGGTTTACAATTTCATCCAAATTCGTTGTGTAATTTTTTGAGTACTGCTTTTAAATTTCAATGAAACCTCTTACAACATGGTATTCTAATAACACGATTTCTGTATAGCATGGGCATTTAGAGGGGTCTACAAAAATGAGATTCTAACAACCTGGTTTACATATTATACGGTACAAAAATTAAGCAAATCACAAGCCACCTACATCCTTCTACATTTACAACAGCTTATCTTTAACAACTCAATTCCCATATAATGTGCTGCAAACAGATACTCCCACATTTCTCCTACTACATGGCATTCTGAAATTCCTCCTACGCATATAGCATGGAACGAATTAAATGTTTTATAGGAATGTATTAATCTGATTAGAAAAACGTATTTTAATGATTTAGGAACTAAAATGAAAAAGAATATATTTAACTCTGATTAGAACATGTTTCTAAATGACGGTAAATTAAATACACTTGCATTATTTCCTTTATACACGTAATTAAAAATTCTTTTCATCAACAAAGGTGCAAACATATACACGTTGAGCCACACATTATCACGTTTCGAAAAATCTTCTTACTTTTATAATGCTTTATGTAGCTGCTTATCTTACTGAAGTTTTCTTATATTCTTACCAATAAATGCTTTCGAAATAATTCAGTGTGGATTAGACAGAAACGCGCATCATTACTCAAAATCAGCGCAAGTATTTTCCCCTTCCAAATAGACTTATTGATTAAGCACTTGTAATTCAAATGGCGTGGGCTGTAATAATGTGCATTTATCTGCCATTCCTTTGGTTTCTAAAGCTAAGACGGATTATTTTTCTTAATAAAGAAAAGAGTTAGATTCAATGTTGAGATGATATCAAAATGATAGTCTTAGTGACTTAATAGTAACTGGGAAACTACTTATACTTTGTGGAATTTCTAAAGAAAGTTTTACTGTTATTTTAATAATAGAATAGCAGACTATTTATAACTCTATTATCGAAATTGTGCCAATAGTTTAGAAGAAAATCATTAAAGATTGAATAATTCTGATTGCTTGAAAGATGAACTGAACCAAATTTCGACAAAAATGTTTAAACCAACATTAACGGTATATTATGTTTTGATTTAAAGCCTATATAATGTTACCCAAAAGAGGGTTTGATTTCAGACATCGAAAAACTGAGTTAGCCTAAGAAGACTTCACAATATTTTTAAAGAAAAAAAACTTTATCTAAAATTTGAATTTTGATTAAGTTTCATTAGAATATCTTCCAATAAAAAAATTAATAGGCGATAAGTTTCCTGTTTATATTGTAAATCTAACATTTGAATAATTAGATAAAATAAATCCTAATATAGCTGTTATCGAAATTCTATTCAATAAATTTAAAAAGGGAAAATCAATTGTTTTGAGATAAATTAATAATAGCTTCATTTATTTAACGTTTATTAATTTATATATAACGTTATTTAATTTATTTCATATATTATTACGACGCAAATGATTTGTTAAATATTCTTAGTGGATTTTATTGTAGACCCCGCTTTTAGCCTTTAGAAATAATTTTCGAAATCATTGCTAGCCTTATAACGAAAAAAAGGAGATATTTTTTATTTATTATTCTCTGTAAAAGTGAAAAGAGCCAACATATTAATTTCTAATATTTTTTAAAACCCTAGCCTCAGGTCTTGTTAACGTGGGAATAGTTACTGATTCTGGATCAACTCTACAAACATTAGAATCAGTCATTGACAGAAGAGTGATAATTGCAGATATAAAAGCAAAATTGCAAACTTATAGAAATAATATTCTGTTGTACTGAATGAAAGCACGCAAGGGACAATGGTGGAACGAGAGAGCAGACTTCCTTGCGAAATTCGCCACAGAGAAAGACTTATTAGATGTTGAATTCTTTCAGTCGGCTACACAATTAAGAAATGCAAGCAATCTAATCTATATATATAAAAGAGAAAAGTATGTGTGTGTGTTTTTTGCTCGATTTTTGGTTCCTTATGCACATCCACATCGTTAGATTTACGACGATCAAATTTGGCATTAGCATAAGAGGGAGCTAACACCGTAAAAATAATTTAAAATTCAAATTAGATTTTTATTTATTTAATTAAATTACGAAAATTAAGCTATTTTAGACGTTTTTCACCAATAAGTTCTTCTGAAATACTTATGGTACGAATCACGTTAAAGAGCAAAAAATTACCTTTTTAATGATATCGATTTAATTGTTGTGCAATTTTTTCTCTAACTGTAATTAAATTTTTTCTCTAACTGTAATTAAATTTTTTCTCTAACTGTAATTAAATTTTTTCTCTAACTGTAATTAAATTTTTTCTCTAACTGTAATTAACGTTTCAAAATTCATTTTAAATTCAAATTGCATCAATGCTTTTATTGTTATAAAATAAAATTCCATCAAATTGATTGTTTCATCAAATCCTTTATTCACGTGCTTTTACTACTGTTAAAGCTAAGAAAATATTCCTCTTTTTGGTCAAGGTAGAATTCTTACTTCCGCTGTTTTTTCGTAGCATGCACTTAATTTCCGTTTTTAATTCTTGGCTTTTAATATGCACTCAAATATCCAATGATGTTAGTTTAGTTAGTACGCAATGTTTCATTTGAATTTCATAAATTTTTGAATATTAACGTTGATATGGCAACGTCGTTTAAAAAGAGTAGAATAATGCTATTTCATATTTGAGTTTCAGTTTGACTATATTTATAGTATTAATAGAGATGAGATTCGCCCTTATTGTCTCACAAGTAGTTTCAGGAATGGACTTATGTTTACTTTAAACAAGAGCGGCTACTATCACAATTTATATAAAATCAAACTTTTTGACTTTATGTTTTCATTGTTATCTTAGGTCTTCTGTCGTAGGCTTGGAGATTTTGTTTTAAATCAGTAGAAAGTGCATAGTAAAAGTATCAGTAATTTTAGTAGTATTATTGCCATCTAGTAGAATAAAAGGTATTATGACGGAACTGAGTGACAGATTCATTTTCCTTAATTATTTTTCTTCAAAGCAAATTTAAATTTTTAGAATTATTACTTATTGAAGTTAACAACTAATTATAGCTTTAAATTGTGTATTTTAATGTTGCATTTTAATTTTCCTTGATAATTTCTTAGTAACTGGTATCGGCATAAATCACATATAAAATCATGATGAAAAGCATTTTTACAGATAGAAAATTATGACGTCTAGATATGTCATCAATGTTTGTCTGCCTCCCCCCTACAGTTTTCAGAAAAATTTAAAAAAATACTATTTCACTGTACATTCTCTATGGGAAAAACCAACCCCAATCATTTGACCTATTTCGACAATTTTTATTTTATATGGAAGCTGATAACATCTAGATATTCATCAATAGTCGCCTGTCACCCACCACCCTTTATTTTCAAGACATGTCGTTAAAAAAACTTTTGCAGAATCCTTCAACTTCTACAACCGCCAATTCGCCAATTTATTTCGTCTTGTCACAAACACAGCTACAGGCTATTAATATTACGGGAGAATAGCTGGTGACCGAAGGCGGCTTATTTAAGAATAAATCTTATCAGATTACCTGAGTCTTGGAGAAATAATAATCAAAATTTATATCGAAACTTGAATAAAAATATGCTAATTATAATTTGCTTTAAAATTATAAAGCGTGCATTTGTTTTAAAATACATTCAAGCATTTTAAAACACGAAGCCTCGTTATAATAGCGATGTCAGAATACCGACTTGTCGGTCGACGGTGGTTGTATTTCCATGTAGTTGCAATATTGTTGTAATTTTATACTCTGTTATGTAGATGTTATGGTCACTGTGGATAATTATTTATTATGCACTAGCCGCCTTCGGCGACCAGCTTGTTCGCCGGGAATATGATTTCAATTAAATCTTGCATCATATTCATGGTTCTCTTAACAACGTAATTTTAAACTTTAGATTGGGGTAGATATTTAACCCATTTTCTATAAGTGACGGACCTCTTCTGTTCATGGTCTACATAAATGTTCCTAATGGTGTCAAATAAATGACTATGTCATGTAACCTCTGATTCCACGTTATCGGCGCCATCTTATTCCTCTTGTAAAATATTCATTTGATATCAAAATTAAAATGACGCAGCACATTTTATGACCAGCGGATTAGCTGGATTAAAACATACTGAGAAAAGAATGAAAATACAGCAGCCATAACCATTGAGCTTACTGGATATATTTATTAATGTAAGCAAAGCAATATCTCAGAGATTTCATAAAAATTATGATAAAATAAAATATGAAAGCAAAATGAATTAGGATATTATCTCAGATTACAACAATGAAAGAGAAATATGCATTTAAATATTTGTTTGAACAATGAAAGCAGTTTGAGTTGCGTTGCAACACTGAAAAATATTGTAAATTATGCCAAAAATATTTTTAAATTTATTAAAATTCGAGAAAAAATTGTACGGCAACTTAATGGGTATCATTGGAAAAGTAATTTTTGTGCTGCAATATGTTTGGAAGTTATTAAGGAAAACCCCCCCAAATGTTGCTTAATTTTTAATTAATTAAAATTCTAATTAAAATTTCAAAAAAGGGCTCCGAGGCGCACATACCCATCCTTCAAAGTATGTTTGTGCCAAATTTCGCAGCTCTTAGTCCAGCGGTCTACCATGCTGAGGATCAACACATACACACATTCTTCTTTATTATTAGTAGAGATAAAAACCGGTCATTATATATAAAAGTCGAGGTAATTATGTATAATAATCAATTATCCGCATTGACTGTGACATACACACAGTGTTGCCAGAATAACGGGTTGTAAGGAAACTTTTGCATTTTCATATTATATATTAGGAATGCCATATTATAAGAGAATTGGCATCACTACCGCAATATAAAGGCTGCCCACAGGGTTCCTGTACTGGGCCTGCTTTCTGGAACCTTGTGGCAAATGACATTCTTTCAAAGCTTTGGTCTGAGGGAATTCATCTGCAAGCATTTGTAGATGATTTCGTCTTCCTAATTGAAGTAGACACCAAAGCAAAAGTTAAAAAATTGGCAAACCAAGCACTATCTATTTTCAAAGCATCCACAATCACCGCTCCAAATACACCTAGCCGATTTTGACTTGGACAGGTGCGGGGGTGAGCGGCTGGAGTGTACGACTTTGACTTGGACAGTAGGATTTCACTCCATGGCCAACTTCTTCCCTCTGATGTTGAAATCTTTACAGATGGTTCAAAATTAGATGGTGAAGCAGGATACGTCTTTTGTGTCTTTGAAGGTAATGCTAAAATATGCCAATGGACGGCCAAGCTTCAATCTTTTAACTCAGTCTTCCAAGCCGAATTACTAGCAGTAAACAAAGCAACAGAATGGGCTAACTCTTATAGAATCCAGCCAACAATATGGAACGACAGTAAATCAAGCTTACAAGCGTTATCCTCTTTCCAAAACTAGTTCAGGACACACAATTTGAAATTCTCAAAATCCCCTCTTTAAAATTAGGCTGTGTTAAAGCTCATGATGGAATTTTTGGAAATGAAATGGCGGACCAGCTTGCCAAAAACGCTACAAAAAATGGCGACCTCCATGACATCACAGCTCAAAAACTCACCTAAAGAACATCCTTCACGAAATAGCAATAAATAAATGGCAACATGAATGAACCACTGGTGAAATTGGCAGACCAGTATTCAACATCATTCCGAATGTCTGAACAAACCGAACACCTTGGTCAAGAGAACAAATATTATTTGCAACAGGTCATGGCCCATTTCCAAATTATCTTAAAAGGTTTAAATTCCATAACTCAGATCTATGTGCCTGTGGGGAAATACGTACGCCCTTCTCTTTTCCGAAGTCTTGTGACCTAACATCTTCGTACCCCTTCACTAAACCGAGAGGATTTAACATCTATTTGGTGGCAAAATCTACTAGGCAATAAATTATCAAGGATAAAAATCAGCAGACTAATGTCTTTTCTAATAGAACATGAAAACCTTATTAAATTACAACATGAACAAAACAATGTTACGAATTATGACTCTTCCTCAGACTCAGAAACAGTCTCCCCCCAACAAGACAAAAAAGATCCCAATCGTCCTTGAATTCACGAGTTTAAATTTACTACGAGTTTACTACTAATTACAAGTTTAATTGTATTTTTTTAGGTCTGCAAAAGGCAAGATACATTACATAATCAAACAATCAATATAAAAATATAAATAGTGTATAGAAAATTGTATAACAGCATCTAGGTTTTCAGGAAGCTGCTACTGTAAATCTTCCCTTGTATTTTTTTGTTGGAATCAATAAAGATTCTACTACTCACACCCAACAAAAATGCAAACCGGAGATATCTATCTTTGGAGTCAAGGGTGTGTCGTAGAGTTAAGTCAAGTCAATGTAACTTATTTTTACAATTTTCCAATGTAAACTATTTCTCCGTATTGAAGTTGCAAGAAAAATACTCAACGAAAGTCTTTAATAAGAAACCAGCTCTTAAAGTCTTTAGTTCAATCTAACGTTTCGCTCTCAGAAATTGACCATCTATGCAGCAGAATCAGCTTTTTTCATTTTTCATGTTGATTTCAGAAGTAGATGTTTATCATACTTATGGGCAAATTTTTTTAAATTTACAAAGATAAAATATTCTTTAGATTTCAGATATTTAAAAGAATACAAGCGAAAATTTTTTCAATCATGTTAATAGCTAATTTTCCTGATTTAAAGCCGCCAGATTGAAATAACTGAACGCATGCAAGATTAAATTAAAAATTAGATATTATATGCATCAATAATTAGTTCAATTAATACATTTTTGAATAATGCATGAAACGTTTCTGCAACATGTACTATCAATCCTAATTCTCATTTAATTGAAAACCCTGATTTTACTTATTTATAGAGCATAACACTGGCCCTCCAAGGTACCTGGTCATCAATTCCAAATTTTCTCCAGGTGAAATGATGACGCCACTGCAAGTTCTCCTAAACATTTTCCCTTTGCCATTAAAATCAAGCATAAATAAATTGCATCGTACAAATTTAAATTTTACGAAGTTAACTTGAAACGTCTGAAAGTGAAAAGTGTGCAATGTGTAATACGAAAGGGGGTACATTGATCATTTTTTTATTCTGTTTTCACTCAACTGTTGTCAATTCTCCTTTAATTGAAAATCCTGATTTTACTCATTTATAGAACATATCACTGGCCCTCCAAGGTACATGGTCAACAATTCCAAATTCTCCCCAGGTAAAACCATGACGTCACTGCAAGCTCCCCTAACCCTTTTGCCTCCCCTTTCCGATAACCCCCTATCGCCTAACGAACCCTTTGTCCTCTCCAGTCACCACTCTTAGTGAAGTCTCCACTCTATTTTGCAAGTTCATAAAATCATTTCTTTATAAAAACGAAAACAGCGCCTTGCAATTATCACGGACAGACTTGAACAAAGTGGCGCATGCGCCGTTGCTATGGAAATCCTGCCCGGCGTAGAAGAGTGAATTCGATTTATACGTGGAGGAGACATACAACGTGCTATAGTACGAGAGGGAATGTTGGTACTCACTTCTCCTGGAGAGACTGATCTAGTATGCCCTAGTGTTGGAAGAAAGGATTCCTTCGCCGGCTCAGCGCATCTCTTGCGGACATGATCGTATTGTTGATGTTGACAGTATCTGAACGAAGATTTATTGATGCATCTTTGTGAATGCATTAAATAGATTGATCTGAGTTGCAAGAAAGGTAAGAAATGAAGATTTTGTAGAGCATTTCTTGAGAAATATTTGTTTAAGAACAATCAGTATTAGGATGACGATCGAACTATTAAGATTGTTGGGGATACAGCGTCTATAAAACTTCCCGGTTTAATGCGCGTTAAAAGAATTAATATTTAGCAACGAAACCAAACATAAATATCTTGCATGCAACAGATTTTAATTTTGCCAAGTTTGATTGCAACGTCTGAAAATAAAAATGTTGCAGTGCATGATATGGAAGAGGGATCTTTAATATTTTTTTTAAAATTCCGTTTCTACTTAACTGTTATTCATGAACGATGCTCAAGTTACAAGAATGACAACATGTGCAAATTTTTTCATTATTATTATGCAGCAAGACATGAAGGCATTATTATTATTATTGCACAAATATATATTTAAAGTTCGAAGTTTATATTTTGTTCAATG
This sequence comes from Araneus ventricosus, assembly GCA_013235015.1. Taxonomy (NCBI): domain Eukaryota; kingdom Metazoa; phylum Arthropoda; class Arachnida; order Araneae; family Araneidae; genus Araneus; species Araneus ventricosus. The sequence continues at coordinate 47,696 of BGPR01010673.1, forward strand.
TGTAAGGAACAGATAGGTTAAAGATCGATAATAATAAATTGCTATCTCTCAGCTTAAGCAAATATTAATTCCTTGCATATTTTTCCAAGAATTAATTTTAATAAGGTTTTAAACTATTGCTTCAAAGCAATTTTATTAATAGACGCCTAATGTAAGGGGTAAAATTCTGGAAAATTCCTTTTATTTTAGTTTGCATTTTATTTTTATGATTAAATTGAAATTTTTGTTGAAAAGATTCCTTATTCTTATAGTTAAAAATTATCTTATCATCTTTAAAGAAAATTAATCACTATTAAGTATAGAAAAATGCTTACTTTTTTATTTCAGAAACATCAATTTATAATTTTTTAGCATAAGAAGCATCTAAAGCAAATGTAGATATGAAAGAAACGGGTTGCAAAACATATTTTTTAATGAAAATTGTAAGATTTTTATTCCACATTTAAAGATTGATTAACTAGAGAAGTTAAAATTAGGAGCAAAATGATCTTGTTTATAGATTTACAGAAGACATAAAATGCTGTTTCGACCTTTCGTAACCTATTCAACAAAGATTAAATAATCTTCGTAGAGATTCGAGTATTTTAAACTTATCAAATCGTAATTCCTTAAACTCATCAGAATTCCGTTTTCTTTCTGTTTATGTTTTAAAAACTTAATTGTTTGATTCAAGAGAGACTTTTACTAAAAATAGAATGAATTCAATTGTGCAGTTTTTATACTAAAATATTTTGCTATTTTGTATAAGTTAATGCTGCCTTACCTGTATCCTTTAAAATTTTATGTTTCAAAACTGAAGTTTGCTGCAAATATTTTATAGCTTGTGCAAATTTATTTCTTAAACAAAAGCATTTTTAAGGTACCCTTTTTAGTTTGCTGGAATATCCACCGCTCATTTTCGATCTTTATTATAAAACGATGTGGATATCAAGGTAATGCTAAGGACCCCATAAAACTGCCCGGGAAGTCTTTTCAGTCAAGTTTTTTGCAAATGTATTTTGGTAATAATTAGTGATATTGCATTCATAATTTTAGTCCTAATATTAATATATATAAATATATAGTGCAATAACTTAATGAAATATGAAGACTTACGACAAATTTTGATCGGAACCTGCTATTCAAATATATTCCTCAAATATTCAATTTAGATGTATTGTAAATAACAGGACGAAATGTTTCTTGAAGCGGATTAACAAACTGATTCGGTAACTCCTCTACAAAGAATATGATTCAGAGTTTGTTTCCACAAAATTTGATGGCAAATATTTCGGTTCTATCAAATACTTCTCATTCTCTTCAATGTTAATAATTCTATTTGCTTTTAAACGAAACATTATTTAGAAAACGTATTTAATCTGCTTAATGGAAGCTTGACAACTGCTCTTCGTAAATTAAAGCTCTAAAATTTGCAACAATACGCTTTTCGTTGGGAATGCAAATTATTACCTCGGTTAAGTAGGGAAAATCAATAAAATGCGGACTCTTGGACAGCGGCTCTGGGGATTGCTTCATTTTGAATTTAACGAGTGTTTCATAGGTGAAGCTTCGCGGGGTTTTTCGGTTTAGCCAGCGCTTTTTGTAAACTAATTTTATTGAAGCACTAAAGCTATGCATTAATATTATGAAGTTGTGCCTGTAATTTAAGCCATTATGTGGCAGCGTTAAACAAAATTTTTTTGCGAATGAAAATTTTCAATTTAGTAGTTTATTTTGTTTTCAAAATTTTAAATTAGTTCGAAAAACTCCCCATTAGTTTGGTTTCAAGTATTTGATTAATGAAAGCATTATTTTCTCATTCTGAATTTAAATCAAGAATATAGATATATTTTGAATCAATTGTTTTTTCTCGCCTTATTTTAGAGAAAGCGATATTCTGAAAAAAGAAAGAAAACATTTTGATGTTCTGCAAAATCAATGAGCTGGAAATTTGAAAAAATTGAAAAAAAAAATTAAAAGCGTATTTTTCATGCACAGACCAGAATTGGAAAAAAACTCGGAAATTGAAGAACATTTACAATGATCGAATAGTAGGAAATAAATTCCAGAAATAATCCGCAATGGAAAAGCATTTTCAGTTAAGCTGCTGAATTGACGGAAACAAAATTTTTGAGATGTTGCAAAATAAAAAATCCCTTTAAAAATTCGCGAACATATTCTTCTGCAGTTTCTTACTCTCATATTGTTGTACCAACATTTCCTCCATGCTCCCAAAAAGTTTATATATTTGGGTTTTTTTTGCGTATTGTGCAATGAAACGTAGCGTGAATGCATTCTCCAGAATTTATGATATTTCGTTCTGTTGCTCTCAAGTGAGGCATTTGTTGCAGTTTTTATTAATTTTATAACTCATTATGTAACAAAATCTTATTAAATATTTTTTTACAGAATTTTGCCAACTTACCATCAGAAAAAAGTAACGTTATAATATTTTACGGGTTCGCGTGTTCGCACACTTTTGTATTTTCATCTTTATTACAATTTCACTCTATGCAATATGAACATTAAGTTACATATGTTTAAAATATTAAAAAAAAAATTACTTTTCTACTATTTATTTTCCATTATTATCTGTATTAAGTTTCATAATGCATATAATGTAATTTCAGGAGAAACTCGGAAGATGATTCATCTGTAAAATATATTTGCGTTGGTATCATTAAAATAAGAAAAAATTATAACAAAGCAAAATGCAATTTTCCTGCAGACGAAACAACATTATTTTTCAAAAAACGTCTCCGTGTCCATTTTGTTTTCGCGAATATAATTTACTACTTTCTGTTTACAATATTTTGCCATTAACTGAACAGTATACTTCCAGCATCTTCTCAAGTCTCATATAATATTATTCGTGGTTAATTTTATTAAAAGCTCATTAATAAAACCATTTCCTAAAAGAGTCTTCAAAATACTTATTTTGAAGCAGACGATAATTTTTCCTTTATTTCCATTGAATACTAAATGTCTTGAATTTTTAAAAATAGAAATGAAAAATTCTAATAACATATTGAAAAAAAGTATTTTTCCTTTTTCATTAAACTGATTTAATGATCGTTATATCTATTATCAAAATGCTTTTGCAATGGAGGAAGGACATTGTTTTTGATTAGTTTGCTTGAAAGGCTTTTGTTGATCATTGAGCTATGAAATTACATTGTTTTCGATTCCTGTTTTTGTTTTGAAAATTATTTTTAAATTTTTTCTAAATTATTTTAATACACTTATAGACCATCAGTTAAAAGAATTTTGTAAAAAAATCATTTAGTTGTTTTCAAAAGGAATATTGCACGAGATAAATAAATGAATATCATACATATTAGTGCTTTATTTCTATACGAATATTCAATGCCTATGTGTCTGTAATTTATAAATTGATTTTAAAATATTTTCAATTCTTGTATTTTATAACGTTTGGAACGGAAAAAAAAAATAATGGCAGCTTCTTAGCTATGTTTAAATTTTTGAAATCGTCCATTTCGCTCATAAACGTTTAAACTTGAAAAGTATAGAACTTTGGATTTTTGACTGATAACGGAGTCCATAATAATATAGTACAAATTTATAATTCCAGTAAGAAAATAATATATATTTCTCCTCCTTCATTTACCTGTAAAGTGCTTTTGTATTCTGTAATAGACCTTCCCTTTCGGGACTGGAGGATGGTATGTTCGTGACCTGAATTCATTAAAATTCGTATTGCATAAGGTCTGTCGCACCGTAAATTTGCACCGTAAAACCTGCAGACACGTATTTACCTGTGAAATGCATCTGTATTCTGTAATAGACTCTCCATTTTGGGACAGCAGGATAGTATGTGCGAGACCTTACTTCAGTAAAAGTCGTATTGCATAAGGTCTGTCGCACC
>BGPR01010674.1:0-28530 GCA_013235015.1 Araneus ventricosus
TTACTAATATTTTTAACAAAAAATGCACAGTTAAATAAAAGCCATACTTTTGGGTAATCAAACATGGTATAACATTCATGATCTGTAGTTTGTTACATTTCACACAATTTTAAATTTAATTACGCTAAAATTATTAATAGGTTCAATTTAAATTTGTAATGTAAGATCTCTAACCATTAATTTAAAACAAAAATTTTAAATTTATTCCTGACAAAAACCTAGTTTAAAAAAAGTGAGGAAATTTTTAAGTGAATAAAAAAGGAAATAAATATTAATACTGATTGATTTTTCTCAAAAACTAAAGTCATTAAACCAAATGAAATTCTTAAATTGGTTGAAAATATTATTACAACTGTCAACATAAAAAATTGAAACAAAAATAAAGAAACTCACCTAAGATTAATTTGTAGGTCTCTGTTTTTTTCAAATGGAAGTTTCTTTTGACCTGTTGATCCATCCTATTGACCTTCATAAATTTAACTGAAACAGAGAAATCAGGGTTGGCAAATATTAAACAGAGTAATGAATAACAGCCATTTGATTACTGAAAAGTGAAAAATGAGGAAATGAACATGAAACAGAAAAATGGGAAATATTTAAAAGAATGTGTGTAAAAAACTACAAAAGATGGCTATTATGCAAGCAAATATTATCAACTAACAATCGTTAAGTTTAAATGCTGTTTTACAGGAGGAAAATATTAATTTTAAATAATGTATTTTAAACCAGCAACATTACAGAAATAAAATAAAAATAATATTAAATAAAAATCATTAACTAGTTCATGGAAAATAAAATATAAGTGTCATATCATAAAATGCTTTTTTAAAAGATGCTATTTCAACATAATTTTAAAAATGTAACTTTAAAAATAAATTAAGACAGCAAAAATATACTTTCCTATAAATTGACCATATTTCTTAATTAAAAGTTTATAAACAGTATAATATTAAATTGGGATAAAAATTATCTAGTCCACCCTCCTTTATTATTCATGTTAAGCTTTATGGTTTTTCTTGGATTTTTTATTTTCGTATTGATTTTTTAATTTTTTTAAAACATTTATTAAAGGTATGTTAGAAAAATATAAGGCAAAAAACTTTGTACATTTGAATATATACTTTATATTCACTTGTATACTGAATTATTTTAAATAATATTTCAATATCTTGTTTAATTTATATTTGCTGTTTAGAATAATTTTATTCTTTCATTATTTTCTTAATATATAATAAGGTCAGTAAGATACTCTTAGATAGAAGAGGCTTAAACCTTAAATAATGAAAATACTAATTTTTAATGACTAATTTTAATTACCCTTGAAGAAACAAAATTAGTAAGTTAATGATTCTTTATAGTGCTTTTTTAAAAATTTTAAGCTATTAAATATGTGATCGACACAATAAACTTCAATTGAAATATCAACAAAGCTTATTTTTATCCACATTTTTTTTAAAAATCAGCAAATATTCTGTACAACGTTATATATTATTAAGAACAGGAATATTCAAATTGATCTGTCGGCAATGACTTTAACACGTTTATTACTGAATATAGTATATGATTCAAGGCTGTAACCAGGATTCTTTTTCGAGGGAAGCAAAAGTAAAAAACAGCATTACCAAAACTTACTGACCAAAATATTAACTTCTTCTTATTTAACAGTTTTGAAAAATCTGTTTGATTGCTAGATAAATTACAAAACTCTTCTAGATTTCAAGTAAAAAGAGCAAGATTAATAATGTAACATGACTATACAGATATAGGGTAGATGCTCCAGTTTTGGCCACATTGGATCTGTTTTTCCAATAATTAACCAGTAATTTCAAATTAATTAATAAGAAGCATGCCAATACTCTTTAAAGAATCCTTATTTTACTATTTTCAATCTGATTGGTTCATTTTTCTTAAACATGCGACTTGTAAAAAAATTAAATACAAGATCATGTATTGTATATTCACAAATGTTAAGGTTTTTGTTAAGGAACAAGTATTTGCAGTCTTTCATCATGAAGCTCTCAGAATTAAATGATTAATCTAATACTGATTACCCTTAGGGTTTACGAGGTAAGCTTCCTTTTTATTCTGATTTCATATCAAAATTAATTTTTTTTAAGATTAAATGGGTGGTGGCCAAAAGTGGAACACTACATGTTCCAGTTTTGGTCACATAACTTCATTATTGTGTTTTTAGGCATTACATAAATTTAAGAATATCTGGATGAAATAAAATCAACTAATTTAGCTTTGTTTTTAAAATAAAAGCATCTGATTTAGTTTTGTTTCTAAAATGAAAAGTAACTGATTTAGTTTTGTTTGTTTTCATTTTACATAGTAATGACTCCAATTAAAAATAAGAAGGCAGGTAGCATTTCCATACAAAAAATTTGCTACTCACCATCTAAAGTTGGTAATGCAGTTAAGGCCATTCAAAATGGAATGTCAGAAACATCTCCATTTTGAATGTTTACCTCACATTTATGTTAGAAAATTTCAACTTCAGGAACCTGAATCGAGTGATGAGGAATATTCTTTTATATGCATGGATTGCTCCGATTTTAAAAATGATTCTGATGAATTTGATTAATGTTGCAATTAAATATTATAAAAATGCATATTTGTGGATATTGTTGAGTATAATAATGCTAATTCTTGATTTGTAAGATTTTTAACAAAATCTGCGCTTTTGCAATGTAAGTTTATTCCTCTCCCCATTTTTTTTTTGTTTCATATTTGATAAAAAAATTATGTGAGTATATATAGTTTGTATTTTATCAACCAAATTAAATTATTGTTTTCTGCATTCCTGTTTCTTTGTTTAAAAACTGAAATCTGCAGCTAAAATCATCTTAGGAAAATTTTATTACATATCTTTATAAATTCATCAAAAAAATCACATTTAAAATAACAGAAGATAATGTACTAAAATATATATTGCATAAAAATGATTTATTTTTACTTAAAACTCACTAAAATGTCTGTTAAAAATATAATATTAGTGTGGCCAAAACTGGTGCATAGAGGTGGCCAAAACTGGTGCAAATGGGGTTAATTTATTTCAAAATTCATAACTCTAAATCTAAAATATTCTTCAAAAATAGCAGAAAGCCAATGTAATTTGCTAAAGAATAGTATCAGTATGATTTAATATGCTTCAAACAGTACTTTCACTGTGAAATTCCCATATGATTTTAGAACAGTTTAGTTCATACGAAAAATACAAAATAAAATTTTAAAAAAATATTGGGATAATGCATAACATGCATCGAACTAAACCAGTAGGAACGATATGGCAGTATATCATCTCTAAGGAGCCATTTCGAAATAACATAATCGCAAACATAGAAAGAATTATCAACTTGTTTTGTCTAAAGTATAAAAGAAACACGTAAATTTAAAGAGTAATTACTTTCGTAAATATTGTATATTATTATAGGGATAACAATCATATTACTTAAGCAAAATAAAGAGGAAATTGAAAATAAATATCTACTGATTTTTTTTGTTTAAGTTTTATAAAAATCTCTTACCTTCAAACGCACGTGTAAACAAATGGAGTCGCAGTCGATAGACGAGTATGCTGGAGTCACAGAGGGCGCATGCGTGTAGTCTACGTCATCAAGCGTCTTGCCTTTCAAACCTTGTCGGACAGGTGGTTCATGAAAAGCTTTCCTACGTCAATCTTGCGGGATGGTTTCCGGACCGGTTTCCTCGGAAATGCTTTCTCGGACTTATCGTTCAAACCTTGTCGGTGAGGTAATTCATAAAAAGCTTTCCTATGTAAACCTTGCGGCAAGGGTTTCCGAAACGGTTGGTGCGGAAATGCTTCCGCGGAAAGCCTGTGGAAAGTGAAATGGCAACCTTTCCGCAACCTTCCTTGCTATCTGGGAGTGTACTTCTTTAGAATAAAACGAACAAAGGACGAACTTGCAGCGATGGTAAGTACTGCTAACACGACGTCATTTAGAAGCAAGCCAAATCACGTGACGCTGAGAGCCAATGAGAAGCGATCTCATTCCCTACTATGTAGGATCCGTAAATATGCGTGCTCCGTTGCGATTAGACGGCAGTTCTCAAGTTTTGAAGTAGTGCAACGACGAAAGCGCTGGAGGATGTGGCGAAAGTAGGATTGTAATCCGCATTTACATTTTTGTATGAACGATGGCAGTAATGTGGTAGTTCGAAGGACACACCAAATAAACGTGTTCTATCTCTATCCATTCTTCTGTAATAAAAAAAGTCCTGGAATTTCTTGATCTTGGTAATATAACTGCAGTGGACGCCGCTTGTAGTGATCAGTATATGCAAAATGCCTTAACCTTCGGTCGGGTGCATTTTACAAATGCTAACACGTTCGGGCGCAGCTCATCTGTGTGATTAAAAGTTAAATATTTGCTTAGACTTAAGGAAAAGTTCATCAAACTGAACTTCGGTGATACAAAACTATATTTGCGTTATAAATAACTTTTCTGTATTTCTACTAACAAAATGTCCAGGAATTCAGGAAGGAGTTGCCATTCGTTTTCACGTAAGATTACTTAGCAATGAAAACTGTTATCGATGGAAACCTAAAATAATTAGACATTTTTGAAACAATATATTGGAAACAACGTTGAATATCACTGAATTAGGGGCTGGGACGCATTATATGAAATTTTGCAGGTATATAAAAAGAAATATTGAGAAAAATTTTGGAAATCAAAAATATAAACGTAATCGGGCTGAACTCATCTACCAGATTAACTTGCTCTTCACGTACATAAAAAGATAACTAGAGCAAAAGCCGTGATACCTTATTGTGAATGGTAGGGAGCTAGGAAGCTGCTAGAGGTCCCACACCTTTTTCGGTAAAACCTTAGGCGCAAAAAAATATGGGTGCTTCATCTCGCAGCTTAAATAAGCCCGACGGAAGGTTCAAAATAATACAAATCTATAAGTTTACAAGGATAGCAGAAAAAACAGGCTACACAGCATCGTTTATATGTACTCATTAGTTTTAATTAGAAAAAGAAAATCGATACTATATACAGAATTAAAAAAAAATTATTAATTTTTTAGCTTTATTAAAAAAAAGTTATCGAGAGTAACCTGTTTCTTTTATCAAGCATTCGTTGGATAAATCCTTTCATATGAATAACGCTCACCAAAGGATACAGCACGGTATTGGGCTGATTTTAAAGTATGAAGGGCTTATAGAGTTTCTTGGGCTGATGTTTGTTTTTCTTCTGATCCCTCTTTATCGTCATTGTTCTCATGTTCTGTGACGTCATCTCATCGAAATCAATTACTACAAGCAAAGTGTTGATCACTAGAACCGGAGGATTTTCTATGTATTAAGATATGGGAGATCCGTTCCAAGCTGTTTCGATCAGTACTTTGGCGGCGGTAGGATAGAACTGAGGACCTTTGGGTTACGAAAATCCAACCACTAGACAACAAAAAGGAATTCCCAATATCCGAGGGGATATTAATATCTCTATCGATAAGATGGCGAAGCCTATGTTTCTAAGTGAGCAACTACTTGTTTGATATTATCTGAATATCAAGGAAACGATGATGCTGCAGTCATATGCGCAGGTGATTGCTGTGATTGGTGGGTACGCAGGCACGTGCAGACTTTGTACTTTATGAAATGTGTCATAGACGTGTGCTGTGAAATGTGTCATGAGTCTTTGAATTGGGGAGAAGCTTGCATTGCTGTAGAGTTGTCGTGCTGCTATCTGGTGAATGTAGCAGAAGATAGGAATTGACCACGATATTGTACCAGCCATCTATTAGGTAGGACGAAAGTTGTTGTTGCGTGTTCTTTGTCCGCGGGTCACCCTTTGGCGGCGGTAGGATAGAAACGAGGGACCTTCTGTTCCCAGCGGAAATCCTAACCACAGACAAAAGGAATTTACCGTCCGGAGGCGGATATTGGCTAATATACATCACAGTAAGATGGCGTAGCACGGTGCGCCACAGTACAACAGAATGATCGCTACATCCAGGATCACTACAAGCGGAGACTACGGTACATTAAAATGCTGAATGAAGAAGACTATTTAATGTTTTTCAAACTCCATCAAGCACAACAAAGCCAAAAAAAACTTACCCATTTTTCACGAAGTTGCTCCATATTTGAACCATCTGCTCACTGATTCCCGACTCCCCAGCTTGGTAATCAGATGGATGTAAGAAGGGTCGGCCAAAAATAAACTGTACTTCCGTAAAATGAACAGCCCCCATCCACGGCGCCCAAGGAGAATTGCTTGGTCGATGGACCCAAAAATAGCTGTACACTTTCCCACCTTTTTCTGCACATTTTTCGGCGTGGTACACATCTGGACATACAACCAGAAAATCCCCAGCCGCGGTGGCTACCTGGTACCGTACAAAATCGAACGCATATTCTGGTACATCATCAGGTAGATAGTGCCGTACAACCGATTCAGGATCTGGAAAGTCTTTGAATATTTTTCGAATCAAGTCTTTTCCAGACGTCTTGTTAATACTTGGATTTTTCTCGCCAAAGAAGCCGAAGAGTTGGGGATCACCTGTAGTTAGCTGAAAAATTCAGAACGAGATCAACAACTAGGTAGTGAATGTTTCTTGCTGTGGTAGTTTGATAATACAAAGTTGAAAACGAATAAGTTAAGCAGCCAATTAACTTGTGAACCGATGTAGCTACAATTATGCAGGGTGTCCACACTTATCGTGATCAATAGCTAATTTCTAAACCGTTAGGGATAGACATATAGTTCCAATTTAAAAAATGCTTTAAATGGAGGGAAGAATTAAAATATATGTTTTTTGAGTGACTAAATATATTCCTGAAAATAATACGAATTCTAACTTTTATACGGTCCCCCGGTCCTATCAGTCATATTTAGTAAAATATTCTTGACATTTTAACATTTTAAACAAAAAAAGTGCCACTCTTCTGCGCCTAAAACTGACCGAGTTATGGAACTTGAATATCGCTGACTCAGACCACTTTATACCATTTCAATAGCCGTCTTGAAGGCGATTCACCAATCAATGCACAGCATTTGCTCGACGAGGCCGCTGAATGGTTAAAAGTCATGAAATTCGAAGCAGATTAAAATATAATTCAGAAATATATTTAGTGACTCAAAAAACATGTATTATAATTTTGCACTTCATTTAAAGTATTTTTCCAATTGAAACTATATGTCTATCTCTAACAGTTTAGAAATTAGCTATTGATCATGATAAGTGTGGACACCCTGTATAAAGAGAGTCTACACATAAGAAAGCTTTATGCTCTATAAAATGAGTCCACTTGTTGTGCCCCTAGCGGCAAAATGTGGACTTTAGCCATCCTATCTTGAAAACTTTTGAAAAGATGGGGAAAAGTCAAATAGAAAGCTGTTCCGTGACATCGATTTAGTAGTGTGCATAACTCCGTTTGTATGAAATAGTCCGAAACGAAAAGGGCGAATTTATCCCTTTAAATTCCCTGCTTTGCCTCAAAGCAACATACCCAATTTTGTCTTCTAAAATATTGAGAATAAGACTGAAGCTCTAATGCTGTTGTTGCCAATCGAATGCCTACGGAAAATGTTATTAAATCGAGTTACAACATATAGATGGCAGCCAGAGTGCTGATGAGAAAATAAAAATAAATTATTTTTCACTTGCGACTGCATCTTTTTTGGTTTGTTTGTACGTTTGAGAATAACATATTTTATTCTACAGTGTTGAATGAAATTCTTTATTCTTATTTTTTAGTTCTTAAAATTTATCTGTGTTTAATATTATAGAATTTTATCATGGAAATTTGTTTCTCAACTAAAGCGCAGTGTCGCCGATTGATAACAAATTGGTTTTTAGCCATAAAGCATACTTCAAACAAAATAGGATTTTTTTTAAAAGTATTTTCATCATTTTTTATATAAGAAATGAAAGTCAGAAAACAATTTAAAATTAATTTTTAAAATATCCGGCATTTAAGGGTTATTTGCGTTATTGCTATGGCAAATTGAGCCACAGTAATCCCTAAAAAGGGAAATTATTAGCATTCACTTTCCCTATCCGATGGGGAATTCAATCAGACTGGAAAAAATTATGGACGAATGAGGTCCTAAAAATGGAATCGGTAACTTGCAGATTTAAAAGTCAATTTTCTAAATGTTCAGCTGTGTGAAATACGTGTTCGTAAATGTCTATGTGTCGTGTTGTTATTCCTCAAATAAATAATTGGAAAATGCAAAAAGGGACTGATAATTTGTATTCTAAAAAGAACACACAATATCGAAACTCAGGCTTAAAGTCACAATTTCTCCGGCAAGAAAGAACGGTTTTAATACTCCATACTTCTCTGCAACGAGATAAACACTAATATCGACGGGAATCACAAAAATGTAAAGTTTTACTTTTCGGCTTAGGCTATTAACGCCCATGAATTTAATTTCCGTGTAAATCGATGGCACTGAACAACTTTCTCTTATTGACTTCCCCCCCCCAAAAAAAAAAAAAAATTCGAAAAGTTTTGGAGATAGGAGAGCTAAGTTCCTCATTTCGTCGCTAGGAGCGCTGCGAGTGGACTTAATGTGTATATGTTCATAAACACTTTCCTACGAGTAGACACCAGTTTTATAATTGTAGATACATCCATGCACAAATTAAATGGTTGCATAAGTTACACGCTTTCCGCCTTGTACTCATTAATAGGTAAAATTTTATTTTTTTAAATTTGCTTTCATCAACTTTGCATTAATTTAATTAATTTGACATCTGTTAGTTTACTAATTTAAAACAATCTCTTCATAGAAAGTATCGGTAATCATGTTTTCATTAATAGAAATTTCATTAAAAGACATAAAAAGAATTTTAATAGTTTCAGTTTTATTTTAACCACACCCAGTAGTGCAAAGCTGGTCATGACAACCATAAATCGGGTTTATGCACTTCGTCCTTAACGTTTTTATTTATGTATATGTCACCGTTAAATTGTATAATTCAGTTATTCTATAGAATAACTAATCAAGTCAGTTAAAGTGTAAAATAGATTATTTATTTCATACTTTACCTAGTTATTCTATGAAATAATTAGGTATTCTATAGAATAACTGACCAAGTCAGTTAAAGTGTAAAATAGGTTATTTATTTCATACTTTACCTGGTTATTCTATGAAATAACTAGGTATTCTATAGAATAACTAGTGATAGGCAGTTAAAGTGTAAAATAGATGATTTTTTTCATATTTTACCTAGTTATTCTATGAAATAACTAGGTATTTTATAGAATAACTAGTGATAGATCGCTAAAGTGTAAAATAAACATTCTGACATTAAAACAGTCTGTTTTTTATAAATTACACACTGATTACAAATCAGCCATAACCGGTGCAAAATTTAAACCACTATAATACCGTCACAAAACAGTAATGTCGCTTTCTTGCCATATTAGTCTTATAGTTGGAAAGAGGGATGGAGACAGTAAAAAGTTTTAATCCCAATTATTTATTTAGATTTCTATGGTACACACGGACAATGAAGACATAAAATGATGAAAGGCTATATACATGATGACACGAAATACAAATTGCTTACATGCTCAGTTACATTTGAGCTGTTACTCAGATATCAAACTATATTGATATTCTAAAACAGGGTTTCCCAAAATTTATTCCCTCGCGTATCCCTTGATTAATCTCTATATTTTCGCGTATTCCCTACTGTCAAATCCTTCCTCTCAACAACCATCCGTCTATGCAAAGAAGTTTTTATCAATAATCTTAAGGGCTTATGTTAGCTTAAGAGTCAAATGACATTTGCTGGACTTATTTTTAATTTTACATTTTATTGCATTTTTACAATAGTGTTAGTTCGACGCCAAAACATATGAAATCAGCTTTGAAATAATTTCTCATTAACTTATAAGGTTGGCTAAAATTTAATAAGTTTTTCAAGTTGTATTATAGTTATGAAATAGCGAGTATTAATTGGGGAAACAACATTCTGTAACTGTCTTCAATTCCTTGTGTTTTCTTGTTTCCGCCATTACCAACTTTGAACTCGCGTACCCCAGGGGTACGCGTACCACAGATTGGGAACCTCTGTTCTGAAACGATATCTTAATGGTACTCGCTAAGACCACTTGGTCCGCGCGAACAGAACTTCCCGTTCTCACATGCGTCTACACTCGTTGACTGCCCAAACCAATCTCTCTGAACATGGCGTCTTCCGCTCTGAGGCAGAACAGGCTTACATGTTTACGAATTTGTGAATGATACTAGTAATTCATCGTTGCCCTTTAAGACTTAACGAATCTAAAAACGAGTGAAGGATTTGCTAGAAATTTTCAAAACTTCTCTTCATTCGATCTTCAACGAATACTTTGCCGAAGATTAATAAATTTTAAAAAAACGTTTTTAAAAACACACTTTTATCAATTATTTTCTAGTTTTTAGGCTTTAATTCAAAGTTTATTATTATAAATTCTTTAGAATCTTAAAATATTTTTTCTCAAATTTACTACCTGTGTGTACACGTACGGAATCAAAATTTAATTAAATTAATTGGTAAACTGATAGTTATTAAATACAGTACAGTCATAGAGAACACGAAAGTTTATAAAATTTCAAAATTCCATCACGTGAGAAAAAGAGCGAAAAATGGATTACAAAATTCCATCGCTACAAAAGGAAACAAATCAAGTCAAATAAAAGCGTTCATAATGTGATGTTTTAGGAGGAAACGAGGTATTATGCAACCATTGAAAGTGGCAATCAGCTGTTGTCTTCGTGCGTCAAGGAAGCGAGCACATGCAGAACTCAATTCCATATCCAGCTATTTCAAGAAACTTGCAGTGGCGTTTTTTTCGCATAGGTGCTAGACGGCTCGTGTCTCAAAACCTTGGAGGGCCTCAAAAGCTATTTGATGTACATCACAATGCTAAGTTGATGGCGAATTTGCGCCACTAAGTATGGGGAGGGGCCGCAAAACAAAATTACGCCTGTGGTCTCATATTATCAAAATCCGCCACTGATTTCAAGTTGAACCAGCGAGAGTGGTCTCCCCTAAACTTTCTCGTACACTCCTTATACAGGCGGAGAAAAAATATCCTGAAAGGCAGTAAAACGAACAAGCGTCCCAAACGCAGTAGAGAAAAAAAACTTGGGAATCGGAAGCTTGGAGGCGAAAGGCTTGGGTAGAAGCGGTAAGGATTAGCGCGAGTGAATCGCGCAATTACGCAATAACGGCCTCGCTTCATTGTGTGAAGAGAAAAGACAAATAGGCTATTTGAACACATTTTTTTCGACCGATTGAAATGAAAATTGGGCACGGATTTACAATTAATGTTGGCAGTACTTTATTTATCAAAGCCGTAGGATTTACGAGTTATAATGTTTAGAAGTATGCGATTATACAGACCGAGAGACAGTCAACCCTTTGACGGATTTGGCCCAAAATTTGATACGGACCTACATTCCTGATGATAAAACTGTGTACCAAATTTTATCCATCTAGCCATTCAAGTTTTTGAGTTATAGTGTTCACATGAACTCGGACAGACGGACAGACAGACTTTCCATAGACTAATTTTGTCCAAAATTTGCTAGAAATCTACAAACTATGTGTCAAGATCACATACCAAAGTTCATCCTCGTAGCTCTAATAGTGTTTGAGCTATCGTGTTCACAGACAGAACGCCGCCTCATGCCCCCGACCGACACGCAGACAGACATGATTCCAAAATTGTGTTTTTCGGACTCAGGGAGGTCTAAAACGTGGAGATTCGTCAAAATCTCGAGTTCGAATTTTTTGACGATTACAATACTTTCTCTTTGTATACGAGCAAGTAAAAAGTGCTCTCTTCCCGGAAGGAAGAAACAAAGTTCGTGACCACCTGCAGTTAATATGGAGAGGATAAACTTCGTCTAGACGTGCTTCAAGGTCTCTTCAACTTCACTCTATTTTTTAGTTTTGCTTATCAGAACGGAAGGTATTGCAGTCGTCAAAGAAGTTGACCTCGAGATTTTGATGAATTTCCACGTTTTAGATCTTCCTGAGTCCGAAATCATCGTGTTAAAATGATGCCTGTCTGTGAACAAAATAATTCCGATACGAAACCAACTGACCAATGAAACTTGGTATGTGGTCTTTACACTAAACTTATTGTTAAATGACAAGTTTTGGGCGAAATTTATCAAACAGAAATCTATCTCACCTCCGTGTGCATGTGAACATGATAACTCAATCACGCAATTAAAGGGATGAAATTCGGCGTATTGTTTCATCCACAGAATTGTAGGGCCTGCATCAAATTTTGCACCGAATCCGTTGACCTGTGGTCTGTCTATTCGTGTATGAGCAAACGTAATAACTTAGCGAATTAGACAAATAAAATTAGGAATGCGATCCTGACACCAAAACCAATCAATATATTTACACCAAAATTGATATCAAATTTTGAACCCAACGGGTCTATGACAAAAGGCGCAAAACGGTATTTTCATAATACAATGAAGATAAACATAAAACGTACCATATCATGGAGTTTAGTTTAGTAACATTAACGTCCCGTTTTGAAGCAACACGAGGGCTATTTTGGGACGGACCTTGTGATTTTGAACCACGGTCAGATGACGAGCACGACACCTGACCTGGCACCCCCTCTCCAAACTTCCACGCCACACCAACGGGAGAACGTTTGCCTACTACGTATGATTTAGCGTGCAACAGGTCCCATCCACTGCGGATCTTTGGTGGAATCGGGTTTCGAACCTAGAAAGCTCCGGCCCCAAAGCCGAGAACTTACCATTATGCCACCGCGGCCTGTACCATGTTATGGAAGTATATGACAAAGTCGAAGGAAAGTGCTTTCACTGATAAACTTATACTTTTGCTCACATGAGTCGGATTTCCAAAAGTAGACATTCACAAAATTCAGACTGATTTATAACAACCCTCAATTAGAAGTATGGATTGAAACTGCAGTGGCTTAGAATACCCTTTGAGCAACTTTCAAAAGGTTTCTAAAACTTTGCAAGCGTTTTGTTACAGACAAAGAGACAATCTGGAATTTTACTCCATTTGTCTTATTTATTTATGGTAGAAACTAGGCAGTTATAATTATTTTCGAAAGAAATGAACACGTTCTTTAGAAGCCCCTTTCATAAGTCCTTAATAATTATTTTGTTAACAAACGTTTTTCCCATCGTAGTGCTTTTATAAAAAAATTAGGAGTGTTCTCCACTCGACTTTCTCGTATGCTTTTACAAATTAGGAGTGTTCTGCCCTCGACTTTCTCGTATACTTTTACAAATTAGAAGTGTTCTCCCCTCGACTTTCTCGTATACTTTTACAAATTAGGAGTGTTCTCCACTCGACTTTCTCGTATACTTTTACAATGTGATGCTTTTTGGATTTATCTACATCATACAGAGAAATGAATAGATTATCCACTTTGAAACAGTACTTCCCATTGACCTATTGGGTTCAATATTCGATACAGATCTATAATTTTGGGCTTAAGATAGCATACCAAATTTCATCCATCTAACTTATTCCGTTGTTGAGTTATTGTGTTCACATACAGTCAGTCGGACAGATAGACATACAGTAGTCGCCGCTTGTAGTGATCTAGTATCAGTCGGTTGTACTGATCAAAATAGCGTGGGACGGATCTCCCGTATCTAAACACATAGAAAATCCGCCTGTTCCCGTGATCAACAATTCGTTTGTAGTGATCGATTTCGATGTTCGAAGGAGATATTATGATAAGGAATTGTTTCCGAATTGGAGGTTTCATCAGGACAAAACAAGATCATCCTGATGTCATTGAAAAACCATCTGACCTTCCCGAAGAAGAACAAAAGACCTGGACCAAAGTTGACTCAAATTTGGAGAGAGCTGAAAAACTATTGAAGATACAAAATGTCAAGCATGGATGAATCGATGACATGACCCCAGAGAACATGAGGACATTGGCCATGAAGAAGGGTCAGAAGAGAAATCAAGGCCCCTCGTACTTTAAGAAGATCAGTCCAATACCGCGCTGAATCTTCTGATGAGCGTTATTAATATGAACGATTTATCCAACGAGCGTTTGAAAAAAAAAATTACCTTCGATAACTTTTTAAAGAAAGCTTAAGGTATCCGAACACGTTCGAAAGTCGATTTTCGACCAAAATTCCATTTTTTAAAATTTTTGATGTTTTCGATAGTTCATTCATTTACCTTTCTAAAACATATTTACTTTTGTCTGTACGTTAATTAGAAGATGAGATATTAATTGTTTTATAACAAACCGAAAGTGGGCGTTTAATTAGCCGAAAGTTGTCATTTAAAGGGACAGAAACCTGTCAAAAATTCTTTTAAACTCCTTTTTTGCAAGCTAATATGATGTCAGTATATTTTTAGGATTTTTTTTTAAAGTTTAGATACATAATTTGAGCGCGTGGAAAAACTAAAATTTGATTTTTCTCAAAATTAGATTTTATGCATATTTTTCAAACTTCAAACATGATAACTCAAGATATTTTCATTCGATTCTTCTGAAATTTTGTGAACACTTTCTTCAAATGTTTCTCTAGTGAATGTACTAGAATAATGTATATTGTAACAATATTTTTTAAATTATGGTCTTTTATTTGAAAAATGACATAGAAAATTTGCTGAAAATCTTATAATGATTGTTCGATTAGCTCTAAAATTTTTATTTATCCAAAGAATGTTAAGATTCTAGTACAAGCACTAGTCCATACTGTGTAGTTTATTTTAGTATTAGTTTTATTTGAATTATTACAAAAGTTTGACCTGTAGCATGTTTGAAGTTTTGGGAAATTTCCTCTAAAAAGCAGCAGAAATTCAAGAATTTTGTAAATTTATAATAATTTATACTCAAAAATCATACGCTAATATTAATCTTTATTAAATTCGAATCTAAAAAACATATTTTGGTGTTTCTATTTCACAATTTAAGAAAAAAAATTGCTCGAACGTGTTCGATCTTAACAAATTAAAATATTTATAATTTTTTCAATTTCTGTTCATTTGTCCTTTCTTTTTTCTTCTAGTATTTTAACGATCTTTACCAACAATTTATGGTCTGCTTTTCTGTTATCCTTGTTTATCTACAGATTTGTATTTTTAAGGCATTCCAGATGTCCGGACCATTCGGCTGTAGTGATTGCCTTGGCTTCGATCCAAAATGATCACTAATATCATTTTGGGTCAGAGAGCAAAGGTCTCCCAACCAAAATCTCCCACGATGCTTGCATAAACTAATAATCTATCGTCATCAAAACCCTAAATAAATATGTAGTGATCATTTTGGATCGAAGCCAAGGCGATCACTACAGCCGAATGGTCCGTACATCTGACATGCCTTAAAAATAATACAAATCTGTAGATAAACAAGGATAGCAGAAAAGCAGACTACACAATATTGTTGGTATTGGTATTGTTGGCGTCCATTGTTATATCAAAATTTCTTTTTCAGACTCAGGGAGGTCTAAAACTTAGACAGTTGTTGAAACCTTGAGGTCTAAATTTTTGTCGATTACAATACTTTTGTATATTTATAAAATACTTTGTATACTTTATATACGGCAGTAAAGTAAGTAAAGAACAGAACTTCAACGAAAGGGTCTTAACACATAATGATTTATGTGTGCATATAAAAATAGAAATGAGCATTTTTTAACAAACTTTGAGAAACACATACTGAAGAGAGCGAAAAAGACATAAAAATAGAATTAATAAAAACGATTTTTCAGAACACACTTTTATTAGTATGCTAAAAAGTAGAATAATTTTTTTAATTATTTTCTACTTTTTGCCTTTAATTTATAATTATCGTTATTAAATATTACGGAATCCTGAAATTAATTTTTTTTCTCAAATTCCCTACCAGGCTCCGCAAATAGTACAGGATTAAAATTTCAATAAATTAATGGTTTAACTGATTATTGAAATCTGAAAACATTAAAATAGCATATTGTGATCAAGAATTTATAAGTGTACAAAGTTTCTAAGCTCTAGCTTAGAGGTTTCCAACCTGTGGACGCAACCCTGAGGGTAAGCGAAGGGCCAAATGGGGTACGCGAAGGGCCAATTTGGGTACGCGAAGGGCCAATTGGAGTACGCGAAGAGTCAATCGGCGTACGCGAAGGGCCAGTTTGGGTACGCGGGGTCAATTGGGGTACGCGAAGGGCCAATCGGGGTACGTGAAGGGCCAATTGGGGTACACGAACCCAAAGTCACAGTAATGGCGGACATAAGAAAACAAAAGGGATTAAAAAAGTTAGAGAATTTTGTTTTTTATGGAAAAAGCATTTTTGATTTTGTTTTCGATTTGTATATATTAAGAATAAATGTCTCAATAAGCTTGACGCAGCTCCAGACGTGAGATTATGTCTGTCTCCAGTAGAATCCAATTTTATAAAACTCAGTTCCATTAGATAAGCTCAAAGATCGTATTGCAATTTCTTCCACTTGAATAGTTGATTATTACTAAGTATAATTTTTAGCTTTCCTTATAAGTTAATGCGAAATTATTACAATGCTGGTTTCATTTGTTTTGGCTTTGAACTAATACTATTGTAAAAAAGGAATAAAATCAAAAATAAGTCCTGCAAACCGGGGTGGCGCCAGAAGGGGGACCGGAGGGGCCAGGCCTCCCCCGTCGGGGATGCTGTGCCCCCCCCCCCATCGAGGAAAAATTTTGTATCCTGTCGGGGAATATATTTGTACGTGGTATTCAACTGTAGTTGATAAATAATAATCTGGTAGAAAATTTAAGACCATTTTCATTACACTAGTCCCCCCCGTACAGCAGGTCGTGCCCCCTGTTTGGGGGGACCGTGCCTCCCTGTCGGGCAAATCGGCCCCCCTGTCGGAGAAACTCTAGCGCCATTTCTGCCTGCAAATGTTATTAATTTGAGTCATTTGACTCTTAAGCTTACCTAACGAATATTATTGATAAAATCTCCTTTGCATAGGCGGATGGTTGGAGTAGGGGGGGGATAAGACAGTAGGGGGTGCGCGAAAATATAAAGACTAATCAAGGGTACTCGAGGAAAAAAAGTTTGCGAACACCTGCTCTAGCATATCAAGAAGTGAATATAACGTCGATTACAAGATTCTATCTTTACAAACAAGAAAGCAGTCAAGTTAAGTAAAAGTGTGTGTTAGACAGAAAAGTTGATGATTGAAACTAAAATATGTAAAAATATGTTCCGTTAAAAGAAAAATAAAATGCACCTTTGGAAATTGATGTATACATCTAACCCAAAGGCGGAGATTCGGGAGGGCGAGGGGGTGTCGCCCCCTACTTTTTGCGAAAAAAATTAAATTTCTTTTTCATTTTAGCTACCGAAAGCTAGGAATTATATAAAAAAAACAATGGTGTCCGAGAAAGCCAGTTAAATTTGTAACTAAATTTTAAAAATTTTTGCCTACCCCCATACTCCGGGGTACATTTAGGAGTCCATAAATTTCTCAAGTTTTTTGCCTACCCCCATACTCCGGGGTACCTTTAGGAGTCCATAATTTTTTTAATGTTTTTGCCTAGTCCCATACTCCGGGTTGCATTTAGGAGTACAAAATTTTTTTAATTTTTTTGCCTTATCCCATACTCCGCGTTGCATTTAGGAGTACAATTTTTTTTTAAATTTTTTTGCCTTGTCCCATACTCCGGGGTACATTTAAGAGTCCATAAATCTTTTGCCCTCCTCTTTCGCCATCCAATCGCCACCGCTGATCTAACCCAAATAATATTTTAATATTACTTGCATAAAATTCCAAAGTTCATCGGAAGGAAGTGCGAATAAAACTGACAGGCAAAGGTGAGCCCCAAGTTCTAAAATTCCGAGAACTTCTAAGTTCTCTAATATAAAAGAAGAGTAATGCCTTCGAAAATTTTCGTTTTATTATATTTACTTACTGTTTTGATGTTACTTTAAATTAAAAATTTTTAAATGAAAAAAAAAGGAATATAATTTTAGTGTATATTACCAAAAGCCCAGCCTCGTCTTGGTTATTCCCAATAAGGAGTTCAGTGCATTTGAATTTCCCTTCAAAAATGGCTTTTCTGGGATTTACTGGAAGAATTTCGTCTCCAAATTGCGGAACGAAGTCCTCAGGGTAAGTAGGTTTCAAGTAGAAATCATACACACTCAAAACTTTTGCATCTATTTCTAAAATAGAGAATTATATACATTATGCAAAGTAGAAAATTAGGAAATTTTTATTTTTTAATGATAAGAACGGCTCGAAAAACCTACTTTTAAAATTTGTTTCACTTACACTTGTAAAAGCAGTCTATAAATGAGCAAATGAAAGGCGTGTAAAAATTTACAGTCTATAAATGAGCAAATGAAAGGCGTGTAAAAATTTAAAGAACCACGCAAGCACACAGTTTTAAAATTCTTTCAAGGGAAATGTGCTTAAAAAAGAAAAGTTGAATAAATTCTATTTGTGAGATTCATCCAAGATTGAATATTAAGTAACCGTAAAAAGAGTTTCTGTATTCTTATGCGAATTATCAGCAGGACCATGTACGTGCCTACTATGGCTTTGAGTTAAATCTATTTAGCGCCCACGATGGCAATAAGTTCAGTTGTATTGAATCGTGTTTTGAATGCTTCGAAATTCGTGTTTGTGGATTATACAAGTGCATTACATCGAGAATCTGTTCCAAGATCCACGTTGTGGCTAAATATACAGGGGGCCCACTAAAGTCCCTTACCACCCTTTTAACTACCGAATGGCTGCAGCTATCTTCATAAAAGTGGTGTCTAGGTTTGGTAAAGTGACTTTGCGCTACTGGATGAAACCACTTACAGCGCCACCTGGTGGATAACGGTGGAGTTAGTGTTATTATCTCTACAACGGTACAGGATAGAGGAAAAAAGTGAATTACAAAGTTGTAGAGCATCATCGATTTAGTACAAAAAGACACCTTCTGGATGTAAATGCTTAGAACAGAACGCTTAAAACACGTATTTGTTTGTTCGCGATTCCCTTCATTGACATGTGACAAAACATTCTTAGAAAGAAAACAAACAAAAAAAAAAACTAGTTATCACAAGATATTGATTAGCAACGGATTACGAAACCCTCCACTCTTTTGCGCATGCGCCGGGCGGAGTTATTTTCTTCAAAATAGGGGGAAAGTGAAGAATGGAAGGGTAGATGTTTACATTTGATTTATCGTGATCTAACAAAGAATTCCGGAAATGCGCTCATATGACTCATTGCCTGACACCCCTTTCCGGTGTAAAATCGTCCAAAAGTGCTAGTTTCGGAATCCGTTGCTAAACAGTACCTTTGTTTTCGATGTTCAGACTTCTCTCCGTCAGCTACAATGCACATCTGGACTTCACGTTGCACACGGTGTAGCATAGATGGTGTCACTTTGGCACAAGCATCCGTAATGCTTCGTTGAAGGTCCTGCAATGTTGGTGGAGGGGTCGCATACACCTGCTGTTTGAGGTATCCCCACAGGAAAAAGTCTATTGGAGTCAGATCAGGTGAACGTGGAGGACACTCTTGGAAACCACCACACCCGATTATTTGTTCCCCGAATTCCTCCACCAGGTACAGCATCACTGATGATGTTTTGTGCACAGGCTCACCGTCATGTTGGAACCATACGTTCCGGAGCCAAATGTGCATTTTAAGCGTTCTGTTTGTAGCATTCATGGCCATAAGGTGTCTTTTTGTACTAAATAGATGATGATCTACAACTTTGTAGTTTACTTTCCCCCTCTATCTCGTACCATTTTAGAGATTATAACGATAACTCCACCGTTTTCCACCAGATGGCGTTGTAAGTGGTTTCATCCAGTAGCGCATAGTCCCTTTACCCTACATAGACACCACTCCTTCAGCCATTCGGTAGTTAAAAGGGTGGTAAGGGACTTGAGTGGGCACCCTGTATAAGTTAAAACTAACAAAGTTTGTAAACTTTAGAAAAAAAGCTGCGTTTTTCAGCAATCACTGCGTACACCTAGTATTAATTAAAAAGTGCAAGGTATGATTCCAAACCAAAATAATTTTTAAATGTAACACATTGGAATCGAATTTGAAAATTCGACCCAGAAAGTTAATATGCGAATTCGGATCAAGCCTCATCCAGGGGTCGATTCAGGTTTTTTTAGGGGCCCATTTTTGTGAAAAAAAATATTTTTATGAAAATAAAAATTATTTTTTGTGAAAAATAAAAACATTTTTGAGAATTTTTTTTATCATGTAAAACCTTCATTTTAGCAGTCATATTTATATATTTTACGTTTAATGTGACGTGAATTTGAGTTTTGTGACGGGACCGTTTTTATGAATTTGAGTTTTGTGACGGGGCCGTTTTTATGAATTTGAGTTTTGTGACGGGGCCGTTTTTATAAATTTGGATTTTGTGAAGGGGCCGTTTTTATGAAGTGGAATTTTGTGAAGGAAAAGTGAGGGACAAAACATTTATAGGCGTCTAAAAGACCGGCATTAGGGGGGGGGGAGTGTAGAATATAAAATTAAAAAATTTAGTAAAAAAATTAGCTAGTTTTCCCGAGCACTATTGCTTTTTTATAATTCTTAGCTTTAGACAGCTAAAGTGAGATAAAAGTTTAATTTTCCCCTAAAAAAGTAGGGGAAAATTCAAAAAGTAAGTGGCGACTGCCCTCGCGCGCCCCCCCCCCCCGACTCATCGCCACTGCTTCGAAATGTATGAACGCAGGACGCTTAGCACAAAGATAATATTTCTGGAAGAAAACAGTAGTTATTGGCCATATTTATGACAAAGAAGAACAAAAAATAATTGTTTTTTTTTTATTTTATAAGCAATATCAGAAACTGATTTCGCTCTTCAAAATCTCAGTCTGTTACTTTTTCTTAAACTTCATAGTTGTGTAAACAACTCTGAAAGACTCTTATTTGACAATTAAATTTCTGCATAGAAGATATACTTCTATCGGTGAAGATTAAGGTTATAAATTTTTTAAAAGTACGAAAGACTCCTTAATATATGTAACATTTCTAAAATGTTAGAAAAATAGAATCATCTACCAACTGTCAATTAGTTTAGTTTTATTTACACCTCAATTAATTCACTTAGTTGATTAAATTAACTGATTAGTTTAACTGACTTTGCTCTGAATAAGATGAATTAGTTAATTTCATCTTTGAATTCAATTAATTAATTATTTAATCCATTGATTAAATTGCAATTTAACCAAGCAACTATAAACAGTCTTTCCAACCAACATAAGAGTTAAGCATACAGTTTCTCTAAAAATTCATTGATATTCAAAGCATACGGTAACTTAAATATTAAATATCTTTGCGAATTGAAGACTAAAAGCGGTGAACGTTGTAACTGCTAAAACCAGTTTTCACGTTAAGGGGGCATACGACTCTTAAACCTTGAAAACTTTCGGGGAAACTGTCAAATTCGATGCATTATATCTCTGAAACGATGCAATTCACAAACTCACTTTTTTTCTGGAAAAATATCTCTTCTTTCTCTTATAGTACATGCATTTTCAAATCTTTATATTGGTATGTATTTTTTTGAGAGAGTAATAAATATGGATATTATTTTTTGAGAAAAATGAGATAGTCACCTTGCGCGCATGATTATTTATGAAGTATTTATCTAAACACAATATTTTGGGTATCGGAGTAATCCAAACAGTCTGTTTCAGAAACTGAACCTCAATTTATTAATATTTGAATTTAGTTTCCATTTTATATACCAATTTAAAATAAAAATGTTAAAAATTGTTAAAATTTTAACTTTTCTACCCTCTCCCTTAAAAAAAATCCCCCTTTCTTGGTAGAAAATATGTACAAAAATGTGGTTCAATTTGCGTAACATAACAAAATACATATTCAGTAAAAATTCTGTGTAAAAATATTCAATATTTCTTGAAATATCGTGAGAGCAATATAAAAAAAACACATTTTGATATATAGCGCTTTACAGAAATGGCCATATTCAATGTTTACGTTGAATAGCTGATGCATTTTCCTTCATAACTTTCATAATTACGGAAATTTTTTAACGCCGATAGTTTTGAATTGTTCAGAAAAAAAGGGGAATAATATATATATATAATATTATATTTATATATATTTATAAAATCAAAAATTTTCGAAGTTTAACTGTCGTATGTCCCCTTCAAGTGTGAAATGAGCAATGCTTTATAATGTGGCAAACGTAAAAAGTGCTGGTAGTCCTCCAAGTAGATCAAAGCAGTCTGCAAAGAGGTCGCTGGTAGGAGCATTCTTACGGCTAATGTGAGCATTTTTTGCGATTTCCAACATTCCCGCTTTTGGCACTTGCAATGTTTACGACTTTTAGTCTTAATTACGTTACTTTGCAAGCATTCGGTGATGGATCTCGGGTGTTCTTCAATGGTGAAGCTATCGCTGGCACATCCAGCCATCTTTGCAAGCTGTTGGGAGAGGGCGAGATTCTGCGTGTTGTTTTCCGCTGCCAGATAGGTGGGAGAACTGCTCTGCATTATCTGCCTACTGTAGAGACTTTCGGCCAAAGGAGAAACAGCGAGCAACCCAACCGCAATGGAGCCGGCACTCTCACCGGCGATGGTGATCCTTGAAGTGTCTCCTCCGAAATTGCCGATGTACTTGTTGACCCATCTCAGACCTTCCAATATGTCCCATATCCCTAAAATAATACAATACGCAAGCAATTTCGCTATGCAGTTTTGCAATAGATTATTCTTAATTCTTAGAATTGATGATTATTCATTTCAAAATATCACCGCCGTCCTTTTTGATGACAAAAAGGGGAAAAAATCGGCCTACAGGAAAAAATTCTTCATCTAAGGAACACTCTAGGGGTAAATGCACCAAAGATAAAGGGGGAGAAACAGTAGTTAAAACAAAATTATTTATTTATAAAACATGATAAAGAAAGGTACTTACACACGTGATTATTTACATATTAGACAAGAGAGATTTAAGGTTTGTTACTTACTTAGTTAAACATCAACTTACACCACGTTTAGAAGGTTAGTTAGCAGCCATCGCCCATCGCCTCCGTGCTAACAAGGAAGAGACCCCCGTAGCTGCCTACGCGCACCAATCTACTGCATGACCATTCTTTTTGATTTCAAAAAGTCATCCCCCGGATTCAAATATTACACTCGGTTTTTTAACGGAGAAACACCCACTCATCACGTGATTAGAAAGGGTAGCGCGTGATCATTATCTCTCGATATCTTTCCGCTGACACAACAGTTATTCAAATGAGCTTGTTCGGGAAGTGAAGAAATATTATTAGGAAGGAATTAAACTTACGCTTTTAAGCTAGACGGGAAAAGTACAATTCCTACATATATATATATATATATATAACAAATACGAAACAAACATAGCAGAAATGTAAAAGCAACATATACAAAATAAACATTAATAAAACAAAATGTCAAGAAAAAAATATGCGGTAAGAAAAAGTCGAAAGTGGAATATATATATAAAAGGGGAAGATAAAATAATATAGAAAAATATAACACAAACGCAACGAATGCGCAATAAAGCTGCAATTCAAGAAGATTTGTGGAGAATATATCAATATCATGAAAGTAAAAAAATGTTAAAATAAAATGGAGAGACTGTAGTAAATCGGTAAAAGCGTATAGTTGCTCATCAGGGTAAGTAAAATCTATACGAACCGTTAAAAAATTAGTGAAATCATAATGTTTTCTGCGAACAGTGTTGGCATATAGCTAAAAATAATATATATATATTTATATATATATTTTATTTATATATTTATATATATATATAAATCGGAAATTGAGCATCTCTGACCTAGTGGGTTAGGGCATACCATGCATGAGGAACATGAATCTGATGAAGAAAGTTCTGGGTTCTATCCTCTGGCTGTGCTCTCTTCAAAAACTGGTGGACTATTGTGCTCTTTAAGGTCACGGCCACACGAGCGATTTTCTCCTGCTGTCGCTCTTTCGTCTACCGCGGAAGAATTATAGGCAGAATGCTGCAGTACAGAGGTGGCCACACGGAGCTTTTTTCGCCGTTCACGGGAATTCTATCTGCGCATTCCAGCAACTGTGGCCAAGAATATAGATCCGGGTGCATTCAGATAGCGCAGGAAAAATCGCTTTGCTGCTGATCGCGTTTCCGTTGGTATTTTCGTGTATTTTGTTCTTCAATTTTTGATTGTTAAGATATTTATATCATGGAACAATATTTAGATAGTGAGCTTATAATTCTTGAAGTTGAAAAATATCCATATCCTTACGATACAAGGGATAATGATTTAAAAAAACAGTGAACTCAAAATAAATGTTTGGATGGCTGTAACTAAGAATGTTATTAGGGAAAAATGGGACCAGATGAATGAAATAAAAATATCTAATGTTGGTAAGAGTAGTACCATTAATTAAATTTAATACTTTCAATTAAATTAATATTAATTAAACTAGAGCTATTTTAAAGTTTAAAAAATCAAAATATTAAATAACTGAATGGCATTTGATTATAATTAAAGCACTTCTATAGCAATAAGCATTCTTAAAGGACAAACCATGTACAGATACTTCACATTTTTCGAATTTTTACCACAGAACATATAACAAAACGTAAGTGTCCTTATTATATAAACTATTAGATTTTAGATAACTTTATTGCAATATATAGAGATTAAAATGATTAGCTTTGTTGTAATACTTCTTAGGGTTATTTTTTACCATTTTAGGTAAATTAGAAAGGAAATGCACTGATTTTGATTTTCCTTATTTATTCTGTTTGGTCAGATTCCTGTGACGTTTGATTATGGACTCTGATAATACCTGTGCAACTAATAAGGCACTTAACGTATTAGGAGCATTTTTTTTACTGAAAATGGATTCATGTTACCCCAGTGGCGTAATTAGGGTATAGCAGGTAGGGACGTGCTATGGATGAAAAATTAATCTTCCAGCAGGCGCGCGTGTGTGAGAGATACACTAGGGAATAATTTCGTTTTATACCTTTTTACCAGAGGGAATTCAGAAAACATGACTTTGACTATTCTATCAACTCCTTTCGAAGAACGAGGCGAAGATATTGAGAATTTTATTTCAACCTCTTAGATACGCGCGACCTTTGAAATGCGCTCGCTATTTGCAAGAAGCGAGAGATCTTTCGGCGACTAAGATTTAAGAAGTCGCAAGTGTGGCCGGGCGGCATATAACCAACCTTTACTTCAATTCGGGCCAGAGAAAATAACCGAACTCGCTGATTGGCTGCTTCCCTTAGCGTCTTCATGACGTCATGTTTATTTCGCCGAACTCGAAGCCTTGTAGGAAATAAGCAATACGTGAGCTTATAAATTTTAATTGCTTTCTTTAATTTGCATATTAAGAGACATTTTTTAGTCTCAAAAGTGCACTTGTTTTGTTCATTATGTTGTACCCTTTTTAAAATACTTAACGTAAAATATAACAATATTAATTATGAGATTTACGTAATTTTAAACCTTTCTTTAAGAAATTCTAATGAACAAAAATAAGACATGTATTCGTATATTTCTAATACATTTCGAGAATAAATAAAATATTGGAATTATTGAAATAAATATTGCTGCTCTTATGATTTTTCTTCTTTCTTAATTATACATTTTAATTCATAAGTATTTTGCCTTCTAGAGAGCGTATGACTTGTAAGTTTTGCAATTGGGTGGGAAGGCGTGACGTCAGTGAGCTAACCAATCAGCGAGATCCGTTATTTTCTCTGGTCCGAATTGAAGTAAGGGTCGGTTATATGCGGCCGGGCGTGGTTTTCTTGTGCGACAGATCGACGGACGAAAGCGACGAAAAATCGCTCGTGTGGCCGTAGCCTAATAAATAATTGTTCGCTGTGATGGACATGACTCCTGGAGGTTTTCCTGATTTTTGTCCAAGAGAAACACTAGTGTGAGCCAGTTTTCTCTGAAATTCTGCCCCCTATTGGAGATAAATCAGACCTCTATCTGAGGTGATATGTAGGCGCTTCCAAGTCGTATTGACCAACAACAAAATGCTACGCTTCTTCTTCATTAGGCTGGACATTTACGACAGCTCCCAGGGTACTTACGTATTAACGCCACCGAGGCTACAGATTTGGCGGTTTTTAAGTGCCGCCAACGCCACCGCAACTACAGATTTGGCGGTTTTTAAGTGCCGCCAATTTGGCGGTTTTTGTAAACAAGATTGCTCTTTATTGGCGCATTACCGCCAATCTGTAGCCTCGGTGGCGTTAATACGTAAGTACCGCTCCCAGGCCCGTATTTATACATTTCAAAGCCGTAGTCCAAAGTAAATAATTCTGCGGCTGCTCCCCGTTCAAAAAGTTGATTCATCTCGTGTTTCAATTAAATAAGTAATAGTTTATTTTTGAAGAGTACGCTATTAATATATATAATCTAAATAACCTTTGAAAGAAATTGTACTTTTACTCTACTAATAAAATTGCATAATACTGACAGAGTAAAGACATATTCTATACGTATTAATTAAATTTCCCACAGAATTTCTTCAAGTTGCCTCAAATATGTGTTAGAAGTTCTCCCTTACGACTTTTCCCCATGAAAAAGACTTCAATTGTTTCATTAAAGTCGATAGATTTCATTAATTTTGCTTCAGTGCAAAGAACTGAGATAACATTCAGCTAATTTTGGTGCACAGTTGATCTTAAATGATGTTTGATTCTTTTTCAGGGTAGAGAGAGATCTTTCGAACGAAGAATTCGTCACTGGCACGCAGACGAACATTCATAACAAAATATCAACGTCGGGTTAACTGTTTCTCGTTTTTTCTCATAGCCACTTGCAAAATATTTATCCAGTGGTGGCTTTTCACAATATGGGGCCACAGGCCCAAAAATGCTTTGAGACCTCTTCGCCAACCCAATATCGTAAATTTTCTGTAGGCTTTGCATTGTGATGCATGCCGAATAGGTCTTGAGGCCCCCTCAGAATCTCAAGACACGAGGCGAGCGCCTCTAGTGCCTGTGCGAAAACAGCCACTTGTTATATGAGATTTTAGAAGGATTTGACAGGCACTACATTTAATCCTGATACCTTTGGGTTCGGAATCTCGAATCTCAATCACTAGACAAAAGAAACTACCTCTGTCCGGAGGTAAATACAGACTTATATACATCACAGAATAAGATGGCGCTACGATCACTACAAGGACAAGAACGTCGCATAGAGTGGTTTCCAGACCATCTTTGGAAATTCGAAACAGATGTCTTCCTTCTTTCTCAAGTTCGAGGGAAGCCAGCGACTATAATTTTGTAAGAGCACCAAATCTTTCGCCAAACTCATACTCCTACGTAGGCGAAAATTTTAGTTCAGCTGCTTTACTGATTCGGAATCTTGAAAGACATGTAACTCATACTATTTTAGAAGCCTGAAACTTGTTCCTTGTACTATGCACCTGCTCAATTCTCTATCTGACATCTCATCTAAAACGTGAGCTCTAATCGAAAATGGGAGAGGATTAAACGTTATCTAACCCAACGACTTGACTACTCATAAAATATATACGGGTGATAAGTGAAATTGTTCAGTATCAGAGCTTTTTTTTATAATATCTGAATTTATTTTTATGCAATAAAATGTAATATGCAATACCATAGTATTATTTTAATGTTTCGCTTCCAGTCATGCTTTTTTCATGAAAATATTCAATACAATAAAGACAATTTTATTTATTTATTTACAACCCACCGGCCCAGGTGGAAAAAAGCGTAAAAAAGCGAAATGATAATTTGAGCTCACCTCTTCAAAATGGAGGAGAAAAAAAAGCAGAAATATTCCTTTTTGTGTCCTATTCATGCTGACTGAAAATTGGATCCCAGGAACACATTTCTCCCAATTATTTTCCACAAAAGAAACAGCAGGAACCTTCCAATAAGGTATTTCATGCAATAGTATAGCTTCTTACACACCCTCAAACAGCACAGAATTGTTAAGTGTTTAGACATTGCCTTACCTTTCTATACAATTATGTACCTATGGTCAGAAAGCTCCCAAAACACATAAATCTAAGAAAAGGTGTCAGTGTGTGAACTCCCTTTTCACAGATGTGGATTTGGTCGTCAAATTACACGATTTTTTATCTTCCTTGTAATAGTTTTCGTGAGCCTTTTCTCATTTTATTTGAGAAGATGAGTGAGACAGCTTGTTAAGAGATTGGTCCGTCAGTTTTACGACAGTACTGCAACAATAGTGTTCATTTATATAGTAGATCCCACAACCAACCCTCTCCTAATTATTGCAATTTTTAGGTAATGAAGTCTGTCACCCCCTGGCCTCAGACAGCCCTCATTATATTTATCTCTGAAAGTAATAAAAATCATTCTCGGCCTTGCACAGCAGTTGTGTGTTCGTAAAAAAAATCTGTTTGCTATTTCGTTTGTTCCGTTTAGAAAAAGCGCGGGTTTTTACTTTTC
Organism: Araneus ventricosus; assembly: GCA_013235015.1. Taxonomy (NCBI): domain Eukaryota; kingdom Metazoa; phylum Arthropoda; class Arachnida; order Araneae; family Araneidae; genus Araneus; species Araneus ventricosus. The sequence goes on from BGPR01010674.1 coordinate 28,417, forward strand.
TAGCCTAGTGCACACACCACTATTCTGCCCTCCTAAGCTTTAAAGGCGCAACTCATTTTTTCTTCAAATTTTCAGATTTTTCCTACATAGTAATGTTTGTGACCTGCTCGACAT
>BGPR01010674.1:41552-51559 GCA_013235015.1 Araneus ventricosus
CGAAACCTAGGGGTCCTAGCATGCAGATTATATAATCTTATAGAGCTCCAGTGGTTTTACTCTGTATGAAATTACCTGCATTACGTTGAATTCCGATTTTAATAAAAGAATTGGAAGAGGGGGAAAAGACACAGGATTGGCCCTTAGTTATTAACTATTGGTTGACTGAGCCATCTCTTATAAGATGAACTGCACACCTAGTTTAAAAACCTCTTGGTTGTAAGGTATAAATGTTTGCTTGGAAAGATACAATTGCGTTGTAAAGGTACGATTGGTTGCTTAAAGTTATTGTCTATTACATTTGAAGGAAGAGACTTCTCGTGGTAATTTCATTGGGAGCGACCCCTTCGTGGTTGCGTAAGGATATTTGCGCTTCCCCTGCTTTTAGTGAAGAAAGTTTGATGAGGTTGTTCGTGTGGTTGAATATTCCATTGAAATTTCTTGAGATCTTCTGGGTGTGATCGCCCACGGCAGTTCCATATTGAGATCGGACTGGATAACGGAATTTGAATGTGCTGCGGTGCTTTGGCGGTAATTCTGAGAAGCGTATTTTGTATAATAAATCTTATTCTGGTTTTCGGCGGTGCCAAGATCCACATTGGTGGAGCAGACATCACTATAGGACGAAGGATTTGGGGGGTCTAGAGGTCCAGTTCTATGTGCACTTTTCATCCTCTGAGAGTGATGATCGAGCTCTGAGTTGACGTGGTGGTCACGGGGCATCCTGTATATGACGCAAAACTTCGATTATGAATTCACTGAATTTGACGAAGCTCATGACTAAAAGAAACTCTAAACACATACAGAAAGTGTTTTTTTAAATGGTAGGAATGCATCGTGCAAGATGTATTCCCTGCTATTAGTTTAGTTTCAAAAATTCTATATTAATTGAAGAATTCTGTTTAGTAGTGTGAGTGTATATTTGCTTTGATATTTGTAAACATTGCCAAGGGCGAAATTGACCGCCCCTAGCAACCCCTCCGAGTTCAATCTACAACCCCCGGGGGTAAAATCCCCGGATGGACGCTTGTATCTCTTTGTGTTGTTGTTGTGTAATCCTTTGTGTGTGTGAGCTCTCGCTAGCTCAAATAAAGACATTTTAACTTTAATACAGTCCGCTCTTGTGTAAATCATGAGTTATCCACTTAACGCCCAAACAAATTCGTATTATTATATTTACATCCAGTTTCGAATCTACAAAAAGGCCTTCGAAAGCTTCGATTGTGGTTAAGTTTCAACATATATTTACAACATATATATTTTTTAGCTGATTATTTGCCTTTCGCCATTTTTCGCCTTTATTTTCTTTACTCTAGTTACGAGGATGGATCCAAAAAATGTTACAAGGGTAATAAAAAATTATTTATTAACAATGGACAGAAAACACAAAAGGGAATTAAGAGGCATACTTCCCAATCACTTTTCCACATAATCACTAAATCTTTTTAGGATTTATCTGAACGCAGGATCAACTTGTTTAATCCGGCTTGGCAGAAATCACGTCCTGTCATTGAGCCAGTTCTCTGCAACTGTTTTCACATCACTCTCTGAAGAGAACCTTTTCCAGATAAGTGTTTGGAACCAAGATCGGGTGTCAAATCTGAGCCGTATCCTTAGGCTCCAAACTTCCCACTTGCACTTTTGCAGCAATTCCTGAGCTTTGCGAGCATTGTGGATATTGCCACGCAGGAGGATGACTCCATCACTCAACATGCCAGGGCATTTGTGTCGGATGGATTCACGCTGGCCCAGTGACTATTACCTTTTTCCGAAATTTAAGAAACACAGATCTGGAACAAGGTTCTCTTCAGACAGTGAAGTGAAAACAGCTGCCGAGAACTGGCTCAGTGGGTAGGGACGTGATTTCTATCAAGCCGAGTTAACAAAGTTGGTCCTGCTTTCAGATAAATACGTAAAAAGATTTGTTGATTATGTGAAAAAGTGGTCGGCAAGTATGCTTCTTAATTCCCTTTTGTATTTTATCTCTAATGTTAATAAATAATTTTTTTATTGCCCTTGTAATCTTTTTTTTCATCCATCCTCGTACTTTCGGTTTAATCTTTTTTCTTTGTTTTTCTTTTATATTTTTTGATAGTACTTGGATATGAATGTTTCTTTTGTGGATAATAAGGATATGATATATATGCGTATAATTAAATTACGAATTGTGCTATGAAAGTAATTATGTAAAAATCAATAAGTTATTTTTATTGATATTTATTCAAAATTATAAATTCAGTGGCGGCTTGTTCATTAGGGTGGCAGAGCTGCAGTAGGGTCATGAATTTATTGTAAAACCTTGTGTTTTTTTTTAATCTTATTTGATTATTTTTCCACATTGAAGAGTTCGATCAACAACGAAACCGAAAAAAAATATATATATAAATAAGAATAAAAAAAAATAAATAAATAAAATGCGTTGCTAAAAAATGTCCAGCTGATTCTATACGACTCTCCCCTTTATGGGGACAAAGAAGCCAACTCCTCGAGAGACAGATTGTGATGTCTGATTCCCTTGAAACAGTATTGCCACCGAAATGATTGAAAACATTGAATAAATCTTTCAAGAGTGCAATGAATAGTAGATCTTAAAATTTTTCTTGGACGCGAGGTCCACTGTTCCCAGAACTACTAGTACGAATATTTTAAAATCTTCATTTCAGTCTTTGAAAATTATTTCAACTTTTAAAAATTTATTTCATCATGTCGGATGCAGCTGTAATGAAGCGGCGGACGTACTAGCCAAGAAGGCAACACAGGAGGGAATCCCCACATACATCCCAGCGACAAGAAACCATATCAAGAGTCTGCTTCAAAAAGAGCCCATTATCCGCTGGCAAAAAGAATGGGACTATGGAGAAACAGGCAGGAGTGTTCACAACGTTTTGCCTAAAGTCAAGACAACTCCTACTTCATGGCAAATGCCCGAAATAGTTATCGTCACGGTCCATTTCCGACATATTTTAAATGATTAAACATCAGAAACAGCGATTTCTGTGGCTGCGGAAACCTGGTAAACCCCTTACACTATGCTACAAGCTGCCTGTTTACAACCTCATACCACCTAACAAAACCGTCAGCTGACCTAGAATCACTTTGGTGGGAAAGAGTCACGAACAATAACAATTCTAGGGCGAAAATCAGAAAACTCATCCACTTCATCGCGGAAAACGAAACACTCTTATTTCCAAAAGATGGCGACAACAACTAGCCACAGACCCAACTAACCCTATGTACTCATATTCTCTCTTCTTCCACACACAGGGCACGACCCTCTCAAATTCAACAACACAACGACCTAAAAGACTGAACTTTAAAAAAATATTATATTCTTTTGTTTTAAGTGTCCTCTCTTTGGTATCCTTATATATAAAATATAATTTTTTCCCCTCTGGCCTTTTCAATAAAGTTTCACGCATACCCAACCAACCGACAGGGAGCCGTCTTGACTCCGAGTTCGGGGGTATGCTGTGGTGTTAAGTAATGTTAACATTATAACTACTTCATCGTGATATGTGACTGCATTAAAAGATTCAGAATCCGTTGGATCGAAATAAGCAGGACTTATTTACAGCAAGGTCTATCATACACGAAAAGTAGAATCACAGTGAGGATAAAATGCCTTTCGCATACACAGGGTGTCCACACTTATCTTGATCCAGTAGCTAATTTCCAAACCGTTAGAGATAGACTATAGTTCCAATTGAAAAAATGCTTTAAATAAAAGGAAGAATTACATTTTATGAGTTTTGAGTCTATAAATATATTTCTGAAATGGTTGCGAATTCTAACTTGTATAAGATCCCCCAGTTCTTTCAGCCATACATAGTAAAATATTTATGACACTCTAACATTTTTAACAAAAAATCCCCCACTCTTATGCGACAAAATCTGAGCTAGTTCTGGAGCTTTGAATTTCATGATTTTTAACCAATCAGCGGCCTCGTCGAGTGAATGTTACGCATTGATTGGTGGATCGTCTTCAAGACGGCTATTGAAATGGTGTAAAGTGGTCTACGTCAGCGATCTTCAAAGCTCCATAACTCAGTCAGTTTTAGTCGCTTAAGAGTGGGACTTTTTTCTGTCGAAAATATTAGAGAGTCAAGAATATTTGACTAAATATGATTGATAGGACCGGGGGTCTGTATAAAAAGTTATATTTCGTAAGTTTTTCAGGAATATATTTATTCACTCAAAAAACATATATTATAATTCTTCCCTTTATATAAAGCATTTTTCAAATTGGAACTATATGTCTATCGCTAACGGCTTAGAAATTAGCTTTTCGACCACGATAAGTGTGGACACCCTGTATATAGACTTTCAAGAGGATTGAAAATATAGAAAGGCAGTCAATAGGGATTAATAGTGATACAGTGAAACAGAGAATAGAAAACATTAATAAGACAAGCAATCAGCTCTATTTAAAAGGACGTAATGTTTCTTAGACTTAGTGATGTAATGTGCGAATACTCTACTCTAACAAGTAATAACTCAATTTTTTTAAAGTCAAAAACACATGTGAGAGACTGCATTTTACTGTACGTGATAAACTAAACATTTGCAAAGACTAAATTAACCATCATCGTCTTAACAGTAATTTTAAATAGTTGAATAATCTAATATGCAACCAAATAAAACATTTGCTAAAATAGTACAGTCGGGCCTCTTTTTAACCAACCTCTATTTTGCGAATTTCTCTGCTTTGCGAACTTTTCCTGTAAAACCAAGAACATTTTGCGAATTTCTTCGTAAAATAACCCCCAAATAGCGAAGTGTATTCTCTATTTAACGAACTTTTTCTTGTGATCCAATATTTTTTTTCTAACTATTTCTCAAAATATCTCTAAATATTTCGAACTTATACTTTCTTTTAACATATTTTATGGTGATCAATGACCTTGAAGCTGGAAAATGTCAAAGCGAAAGTGCCTGAGCATCAGAGAAAAAAATTTAATTCTTCATGAGGTGGATAAAGGCGTGAAAAAAAAGGATATTGTTTTAAAATTTGGTATTCCTCCAAACAGCTTATCAGCTACAGTAAAAAAATCGTGATAAGATAGAAAAAGAAGGCAGTTTTGAAGTGGACAGTGTGAAAAATAAAAACAATACTGCAATGAATTGCGATGAAGACGAAGATGAAGATGGAAATGATCATGATGCAGAAATCAACAAACCTTCGTATGATGAAATGCTAAAATTCATTAATTTTAATTAATTATTCATAATTTTAATTAATTATTAAATTAAATTATTTTTATAATTGAAAATACAGTGTATTCCCGGACAATGCTTTGTTTTATTCTTGTTTTCCTTGCAGATTTCTTTTTGATGGGTAAAATATATAAAACAAATAGATGTTAATTTACAAAATAAAGGTGTGATTAATTACTTTTTAATAATATGTAGTTTTTATAAATTTAAAATCTGTTTTGTGTAGTTTAAATTATTTTAAAAGGTGAATCTCTATTTAACGAATTTTCCATATAACGAACTTTTTTCCGGGATTTAGCGACTTCGTTAAACAGAGGTCCAACTGTATTTAATTAAAAATACAATCGTTTTTCCAAGCACTATAGAGAAATAATTTCTTCACAATTTTTGATAATTTTGGAATAACACTTTATTTGTAGTAAAATTCATAAAAATACATGACAAAAACTCAATTCAAAGCTAATTAAATAATTAATCATTATCTGCTTTTAGACTGATGTAAGGAACGGCCGAAAAAAGTCGCAGTTTTCCCTGTGAGGCCCAATGCCGTCTTCTCCTGTTACAATTCCGGGACCAAGAAGTTTGATGAGAGGTACTTCTTTGCTATACAGTGGCCAAGGAATGCTCGGTTTGCTAAGTAAAACGAAAAGAGAGAGAGGGATATTACTGTAATTGTTTTTGTGTTACTTATTTAATGAAGCAAAAAAATGACACAAGAATAGATTAATTACTGTAAAAATATCCAGAAGAATCTAAGGATTGAATATTTAAAAAAGAAAAAAAATAATAGAAGCAGAAAATAATAGATATAAATACGAATTAAGGGAAGTTTTAATTGTGAAAGAAATAAAAATACAATGATATTAACAAATAACGAATGAAATATAACGAGGAGTAATAAGAATTTGGTGGATGATGTAATCAGAGGCCTTCATCCATGCAGATTCAAAAATAGAATAGGTTTTCTGTCTATGAAAAACGACTTTAAGGTCTGAATTCGAATTTTCCTCTAAGGCCTGAACCTATTCCGGAACAAATTGGAAAGAAAAACATTTATTCACAAAGATGAAATCCAAAACAGTCTTTTAAACATAGTCCGAAAAGAAGAGCTTAAAATGTCTTACCTCTTTTGTTGTGGAATGGAAAAAACAAAGAAGCTCTGAAGTGAACTTTATTTATAGATCTGCGCTCCTATCTCCATCTAGTGAGGGATACATTAACTAAAAACCTAATAATGTTTTAGTTGTTTTTCATAAAGTTTTTTTTATAGTTTTTATTTTATTTCTAGTATTTTAAGATTTTTTAAAATTATTTTTATGCATTTCATAATTTTTATTTCAAGTTTTTACTTTTATAATTCAGAGAAATTTGCAGGGGACCCTTAACTAAAATGTCGGAAGGTGTGATATGAGCATTATAGCCACTTCCAGTGCAATGGAGAATTTGAGAAGAAAAAGATTAATTAAATAAACCTAAGAGATTAAAAAATTCTTTAATTGTTAATTTTAAAGAAATGTACAGGGTTGCCGTGTAACTTTAAATTAATCTTTATATCATCAATGACTATAATTATTTCTGAATTATGGGTTAATTAAGTTATTAATTAAGTTAAGCTTTAGATTACGATCATAATTCATCTGAAATATCTTTTTAAGAAGGAAATTTCGAGCCGAAACAGAAAACTGCTCTTCTCCTTTTCAAGGTTTTGGCAGAGACACGTATGTAGTCCTTTTATACCAACCATCCTTTACTTCTTGTATCTCTACGTTCCCAATAAACTAATAGTCGTAATGGTTAACTGATACAAAAGGAGAAGGTAGTTCCTTGTCTGTGGTTTATAGAATAAGCAGATTAAGTACCTTAAGGGAGTGAAACTCCTATCAGTCAGTGGTACTAGATTTGTCACTGCTCTATGCAAAGAAAAAGCTTTTCTTGTACAAAATGCATGGTGATGATGATTCTAATTCCATAAGAAGATTAAGTACCTTACGGGAGTGAAACTCTTATCAGTCAGTGGTACTAGATTTGTCACTGCTCTATGCAAATAAAAAACTTTTCTTGTACAACATGAATGGTGGTGGTGATTCTAATTCCATAAGCAGATTAAGTACCTTAGGGGAGTGAAACTCTTATCAGTCAGTGGTACTAGATTTGTCATTGCTCTATGCAAAGAAAAATCTTTTCTTGTGCAACATGTATGGTGGTGGTGATTCTAATTCCATAAACAGATTAAGTACCTTAGGGGAGTGAAAATCTTATCAGTCAGTGATACTAGATTTGTTACTGCCCTATGCAAAGAAAAAACTTTTCTTGTACAACATGTATGGTGGTGGTGATTCTAATTCCATAAGCAGATTAAATACCTTAGGGGAGTGAAACTCTTATCAGTCAGTGATACTATATTTGTCACTGCCCTATACAAAGAAATAAAAAAACTCTTCTTGTACAGCATGCATGGAGGCTGCGATTCTAATCCTACTTGCCCTAGCATATCTAGACAAGCCTGTGAGTCAAAGACACATGATGAAAAGATAAACATCTGTTGGTCAAAGGGACCTTGGAGTACATACGTAGCACCTCGGGGTAGAAGTAGAGATCCACACAGACACAGCCTACCCAAAAGCGTGTAAGGACTGAAATAGTTCGGTGAGGAAAGAATGAGTCCACAGCACCTTGGAGGCGTTCCGGGTACCATCCAGTCGTGCAGAAGGGGTACAAGCCGAAACCGCCGGGACAGCACAAGAGCAACTCTTGGAGACTAGGTACACCCCCATTGACCAGCCTCCTGCGGGTTTATTCGAGTCATACTAGTTTACAATAATAGGCGGTCAATTAGAAACAGAGTTGGCTGCTAGAGATACAATTTCTTGACCCACACTGGTGGGAAGATGGAGATAGTTACAATTGCTTGACTAACACTGGTGGGGAGATGGAGATAGTTACAATTTCTTGACCCACACTGGTGGGAAGATGGAGATAGTTACAATTGCTTAACCCAAACTGGTGGGGAGTTGGAGATAGTTAGAACAGCTCGAGCCACCTAATGTGGGGAGTGCTTAACTATAATAAAAGGTTTCACTTTATTTACCTACAATATAAAAGTTAAAATAAAATGCTCCTTTTATTAACATAAAAACATAAAATTTTTAAAACCTGTTGAGGGAAAGCAAGGAGAAGAGATAAAAATATAAAAGCAGCTACAATATTGTGAAGAGAACTAAAATCCGAGGTACGTGTACTGCAGATAAGCATAAAAGAATGCGAAGAGCGGGGGGGGGGCGGAACGTTCGCCGCGCCAACCTAAGGAAGAAGCGTGACTTTGCTTCTATACCTAAGCATCCTGAAACTTGAATGGCGACCACCAGAATAGCTCTTGTACTGAGGCAGGGTTCCTAACGGACAGACATTCCAAAGGAGGTACGCACTATCACTGGAAGGAGGGGTGTTACTCGACCCCCACCGTTATTGTATCCCCAGGAGAAGGGAGAACCCGCCTACTCATCCGGCCGCTTCTCACCCACGTACTTGTGCTGCCATCCGGGGATGACTTTGCTTCTATATATGACGTCAGGCTGCCATCCTTTAGGACTTTCAGAGGATACTTGCCCTAATTTGTGTTCCAGCAGCCAACCTAGCAATTTGTTGTTCCCGAGGTCCCCCTCTTATTATTAGTGCCAAAATATTAGCGCCATGGAGACAAAATATTAGTGTGTTTATGTCAGTTTTTCAAATGAAATATGAAGAGGGGTGCGAAATAATTTGAACATGTCCCGGTAGAGTGTCTAAAAAATAATAGAAAAACATTGCTCCCCAGGGTTTTTTCCATTCCTTTGGTCTTAATAGAGAGCATATGAAGTTTCAGTCCTCTATGTTAAGAGTAGGGCTTGCATGTAAAGCCGTAAAATTTGATAAGAAGCTCTTAAAATGTAAAATTTTGAGAATTTTTAAAGAAATTTTGTATGGTTACTTAGGTATTAAAACTGGTTTATATTTGTTTCTATGGATATGTTTATTTAGAATATAAACACAAATAAGTATTATTAGCCACTTATGACTTGAGAAAAAAATGAATAAAATGATTTAAATTTGAATTAATTCTGCATTGTTGCTTTTTGGTAACACCATACGACATTTACTATATGTTCAAAATAGTAGCTTAAAAATCTAATAAAATGTTATAGTAGGATATTTATTTGACAGTTTAACACGTAGCATTAAAAAAATTAAATACTCTCAGTAATTAATTGTCCAAATAACTTGTAAAAATTCCAATAACTGCCAAATAATCTCATGTCATCACTTTAACTACTTTGAATTTCATTCAAAACTGACTTCTTAAATCAATGTTTTTTTCCTACTTTCTTCAATAGTCTGAAGTAGATTTTGTGTCTGTACTAAATGTTTGGTTATCGATTGATTTAAATCTTCCAATAGTTTTGCACCCCGTTTGCTGTGTCACAGTTATCGTCAGATAGTGTAACTATCTGCCTGTTGTTGGACAAACAAACACTTTTTTCACCTATAACAGTTATAATTAACAAAATTTAACAAAGATATTAACTATAAATTAATTAGTCAAAAATTAATTAAAACTTAATTAAAATCTCTTTTTATTATATAGAATGGTGCATATACAGCTATTTCTAATATAATACAGAAACAAATAATAGAATTATAAATTGAAAGGTAAAAAAAGTATAAATAAGAAACAGCAGATTTAAACAAAAAAACGATAACAATACACCTTTTTTGCGTGCTCAACGCAACAGCATCAAGTGATTGCATCAACAAAA
>BGPR01010675.1:26151-44151 GCA_013235015.1 Araneus ventricosus
TTTGGCCACTTGGCGCCATTTTAAGAGTGTGTATCAACTTCTAGATTGCAACCCACAAATTGAAGTGAAAGAGGGGTTGAAATCTAGAAGTTGGTACACACTCTTAAAGTGGCGCCAAGCCGCCAAAGCTAATGAAAGTAATACTTGAATAAACTTTGGCGACTTGGCGCCATTGTAAGAGTGTGTACCAACTTCTAGATTGCAACCCACAAATTGAAGTGAAAGAGGGGTTGAAATCTAGAAGTTGGTATACACTCTTAAAGTGGCGCTAAGTCTCCAAAGCTAATGAAAGTAATACTTGAATAAACTTTGGCGACTTGGCGCCATTGTAAGAGTGTGTACCAACTTCTAGATTGCAACCCACAAATTGAAGTGAAAGAGGGGTTGAAATGTTACCTGCAAGTGTTGCAAGTGTTACCTGCATTTAGCTTTGGCCACTTGGAGCCAATGAAGTGCAGCCTTCAACGTCTTGCTTTGGCGATTTGGCTGCGTTTAAAGAGTGTGTACCAACTTCTAGATTTCAACCGAAGGAGGAACATGGAAGTTGCTATTGCGAACGTGTGCATTCGCCACTTTTCTGTTATGCGCTCACCACATGGCGCCTTTTTTGCCTTGGCGAAACTTCCTGAAGCGCCAGTTTGAATTTAGAAGCAACAGGAAAATCTTGGTTTGCGTATAGCCGAGCGCAGATCCTATGCGCTGGATCAGATAGTATCATGATAAGAATAGTAGCGTTCACTTATGGGCATGCGCGGGGGCAGGACGGAAATAATTTCATTGAAGAATCCTCAAGAGAACGAGATTTAAATTTGAAATGTTCCTAAAACTTATTTTTGCGAGGGACGTCCGACAAGACATCATTTCCCCTCACCAAATCCAAAAGAAAATCGCCTCCTGTTGATAAATGTCCTTTTTTCCCGTCAGGACAAATTCCTCCCTGCTGTAGAAATAAATGTTTCTCCTTTTTCTCTCTCCTCTTTGAAATCTTTTCCATGCAGAAAACGGAAATTTTTACTTTTTAGAGGAGGAGTTATTTTCTTACGGAACAGAAAGAAAAAGTTCTTTTCGTCGGAATTCTTATCGGATTCTCTATACTCCTCCCTTTCAGGGAAGAATTATGATTCCACTTAAGGATTAGGTTATTGCACGCATTTTCTGCCAGATTCTTGTCCTTCTTTTTCTTTTTACTGCCGTTGCATTTGGTAGTTCATATTTTATACAGAGTTAATGGAGTGGCGCAACGAAATTCATGAATCACTTTGAGAAATGTAAATTAAACACATTTCAGTTTTCTTAATGCTGTCTGTTTCTCATTTTCCCTTATGAATGGGAAAAGTTTGAATTTTAAAATAAGAATTGTAAAGGATGAGTTATGGGTTCATTTGCTTTGTATAGAAGGAAAAAATAGGATTATTTTCTTTTACTCGAGATACAACGAAGTGAATAACATTTACTTTTCTTTAGATCATTAACACAAATGAAAAAATATCTTATCTTAGAAAATAAATAATTTTCAATAAAATTAATTTAATGCAATCATCAAGTAAAAAAATAAAGGAGATTTGGATGGTCTTACACCCGGACTGAAGTAGAAACTTTAGTCCGGATGTAAAGTTTTCTGTTGTGAAGAATAAAATGCCCTGACTGGTGGCGATCGCGGTGGTCTGGTGGCAAGATGTTGGCCCGGTAGCAGAAACGGCGGCGGGCGTCGCAGATAAACTTTGGCCCTTGCAGACGAATTTCTGAATCCACTTTCTAAAAAAATGGTATTTTCTGGCAGATACATACAATATCTTGTCAAAATTTTCTAAACTTGTACAGTCAAGTGAAAATCTGCCTTGAGATTATTTGATAAACTCAAAAAATTTGTATTCGCATCTAGCGATATTTTAAAGTTACGTTACGTCAATGGGCAGTCTTAAAACTATTGAAGATTTATGTGATTTTTTATGTAAATTGCCTTCTTCATTTTTTTAAATTCTCCAAAACTGCTGCAAAAATGATCAAATTTTTCACCTATCAGGGTGTTCCAATTCCAGATAAACCAGTAGGCATAAACTCTTTGCGTTCCACAATTAAATTTGAAACCAAAAATTTTCGAGATTTATCAGTCGTATGTCCCCGTAATGATGATGATGAACTTAGTTGCAGTTATACTAGTAGTTTAAAAGATTTTGCTGCATTTTTGACTTTCCTCCCAGATCAGATTGAAAACTACGCAAACCAGCGGGAGTGGTCTCCCCTAAACTTTCTCATATACTCCTGACACATGTAGGGACAAAAAATAAGCTAAAACCCCTAGCGCAGTGGAGATAAAAAAAATAAGCAAAATTAAGTCAATTCCCCGCAAACTCGCTCGGATAAAAATTTCGAATCTGCTTATTCCCAGAACGCAACAAGTTTTGCACAGCACACGTTGAAACGACAAAACGGAAATAAAATAATCCGAGCAGGATCAGAATTCGCCAAAAGGGAGAAAAAAGAACCAAATGGGAAGAAACGAAGCGCTTTCGAAGCTACAATTTCGTAGACCGCTAAGGTCAAAAGCCAACTATACTAACTTGAGTAAAATAAACAAACGCTCGCCAACAGAGTCGCAATATGCAATTTGAACGAAATATGCAATTTGAACACCTTTTTTCCAACGGATTGAAACGAAATTTGAGCACAGATCTATAATTAATATTAGCAAACGTCATAACAATTTTTATTTATCTAAGCCAAAGGGTTTAGGAGATATAATTGTTACAAGTATGCGACTATACAGACCGACAGACAGTCAACCCTTTGACGGATTTGGCCCAAAATTTAATACGGACCTATATTCATGATGATAAAACTGTGTACCAAATTTTGTTCATCTAGCTATTCAAGTTTTTGAGTTATAGCGTTCGCATGACTTCGGACATACAGACAGACAGACTTCACGTTGACGGATTTTGTCCAAAATTTGATAGAAACCTACAAATTATGTTTAAAGACCACATACCAAATTTCATCCCCGTAGCTCTAATAGTTTTCGAGTTATCGTGTTCACAGACAGACAGACATAATTCCAAAATTGTGTTTTTTGGACTCAGGGAGGTCTAAAGCGCGGAGATTCGTCAAAATCTCGAGTTCGAATTTTTTGACGATTACAATACTTTCTCTTTGTATACGAGAAAGTAAAAACAAAAACCAGGACTTAGATGATATTTTAGGTATGGTTGGTCACATTTCCAACTTTGATATTTCGAAAAAATGATGTCTCTATGGAATTTGTATTCGCTCCAGAAACTTTCTTGAATTTTATTAGTAGCTTTTTAAGTCAAACAACCAATGTTGATAAAGATTATTAAACAACTATGTTTGTGGTTCCAAGCAAAAATATCTGAAAGCAGAGGAGAAAATGTATTGTGTGACCTAAAAGCCCTTTTTAAATTAGCAGTATTAGATCTACAAAATAAATTTCCACTTATAATGAAGTTACTTACATTCTCTATTTCCATCTCTGTATCTGAAGTTGCGTGTGAAAATTGGGGATCACTTATAAGTAATGTTATGCAAAAATGGCCAAGATGTAAAGATGGTAACTATGACGATATTGGCACTTCTGACATGCTTGTTTTTATAATCCTTAATAACTCTCCAGTAGGTTACCAACCACACGCAAATTTCTTAAAACTGCATTAATTGAAAAATATGGCAAGTCCTACTTCCAATATTTTAAGCATGTACCATCGGATATTAAATTTAAATGTTCTGTAACATCAAAAGTTGTAAACAGAATTATAAAAGAGCCCAGAAATTGTTTACCATGTTTCAATAAAATGATAAATGAGGAATAAAAAATATAACTTGATAATGTAACATTCTTTTGTTGTTATAATTTTAGCATTTTCCTTTTCAGTGCATCATATTAATAGGGGACTTAAATCCTTTTTTGATGGGAATGTAATTTGTAAAAATGTATTTTATAACAATTACTAAAACTGTATATAATTGATTTTGCACTTTGTTGATGTATTTATGGGAATAGCATTAGTTATGATATAACATTAAAAGTTGTTTCATTATAAGTTCTTTGTCGTATAACCAGAATGTATATTATCAGTCTAGTAATGTTTGTACCATAGAAAACCTGTAGCTTAATTGTCACTGAAACCGGCGTCGCTGCAACAAAGTCCAACTGCGTTTTGGTTGCAGACAAATTTTAATCTTCTGGATAGGCTTTGCAGATTGATACAAAAGTTTCTGCTACTGGGGATGTTGGCTTCGGGACTGAGATTTCCAGTTTCGAAACCCAATTCTACCAAAACTCTACCGTGTATGTTGGCCGGTGGACTTTAACCCTCTGACTACTAAGAGTTCTCAAAATCTGAGTACAGTTGTATACGGAGGTTTGCTTACTAATTGATCTGTGGAAAGGATCCGTCCACCCCGTTCCCTCTTCGCTCCTCACTACGGGTGGTGGGAAATATGAATGGCAGGCCTTTCATCTCTCATCTCTCCCCTAAGTGTCCATTAATGACTACTCGCTCAACTGCCTTCTCCACCCCCCCTTTCGGAACAGCAACCGACCGAAATCCGCCCCACTAGTATAGAAATTGCATGGCCGGTTACGGCCGGTTTAGGAGTCAGAGTGTTAATCTGATGTCCATGGTCAAACATCCTAATGTTGTCGTGGCATGGAAGTGTGGATGCCAGGTGTCGCCTCTTCATCTAAACATGGTTCAAAATTATAAGGTTCGTCCCGAAATTGCCCTGGTATGGCTTAAAACCTGACGTTGAAATAATTAAACTAAACTAAACTATGCTCTAGAGTAGTATTAGAGGTAACAGAAAAGGTTTATTGGAATTAAAAACAGCAATACCTTCTATTAACAAGGTAAGCTATATTTGTTTCAAAAACTTCTCTCAAGGTTTAAACCTTGAGAGAATGGAACCTTTTGGAATTACCGACAGCAATACTTCTATTAACAAGGTAAGCTATATTTGTTTCAAAAACTTCTCTCAAGGTTTAAACCTTGAGAGAATGGAACCTTTTGGAATTACCGACAGCAATACCTTCTATTAACAAGGTAAGCTATATTTGTTTCAAAAACTTCTCTCAAGGTTTAAGCCTTGAGAGAATGGAACCTTTTGGAATTACCGACAGCAATACCTTCTATTATCTCGAGGTTTAAATGCCTATTTTGTAAACAATATTTGGAATTTTGAGATCGGATCATAAGCTCCTGAACTCTCCGTTAGACGCAATACTTAATAGATGCGCGTGCAGTTTGCATCTATTAGCTATTTTTAACGCATTGCAACTCGAATTTTTCTTACAGAATTACTCATTTAAGCTTTCATTAAGACTAATAATTATAGTTATAAAGCAAAAATTATCAAACCCGGATGGGCATATCATAGCAGAATAGACTTTATATTTAAGCACGAAATTGTTTGCGAATAACGGAGAGTGAAATCAAAATCTTAGAGAAGTATAGAATTTTGGACTAAATTCATTAACGGGATGGGGTACTTTTCGCATAAACGTACTCGATTTTCTATACTGTAATAGAATCTTAAAGAAAATAAGCCATGTTTACGAAAAATATTTGAACGTTGCCAATCACATTGCATGAAAATGTTATATGCATTTATTTGTGTGCACTTATCTTGGTTATAATTAAAAATAATTTCTAAAAAAAATATATCAGAAAAAAAGGTTTCGACAATCAAACTGACAGGATTGAAAATTAAATTTTTGATTTATAAGTTGGAGGGAAAAAAATCGTTTTCTTCATATAATAATTTCCATCGTTTACAAAAAAAAAGAATTAAAAACACGACATAAGACATAAGAAAAAATATCAAAAGTGGATGGACATATAAAGAGAGAATATCATAGAATATATTTTCTATCCACGAGATAGATTGCGAATGTTTTATGAGGAAAGCGATTGCAATTAAGAGAGGTTTAATGTAACAAATACCGCATTTGCTGTTCCGTGCAACTGTATGCAAATCTTATTTATCCGAAATGTCTTAGGACTCGAATACCAGCTTACGATGAGCGAAATAAATTCGAAAACCATTTGCCTTGCGTCAGATATCTACACCTATATTCAACCGATTTAGTCACAAAATGGAAAATATCGCCATAAGAAACACACCAAGGAAAAGTACTTTGAAGAGAAAGGGCGTGTCCACTTACAACAGGCACGCAGAGGAACAGGAAGGAAATAATTTCATTGGAGAATCCTCAACCGAATGAGATTTAAATTTGAAATTCTCCTGAAAGTTCTTTCGCGAGGGGACGTCCATCAAAAGCCCGGGACATCATTTCCTCTCGAGAAAAACTAAAGCAGAACTGCCTCCTGTTGATAAATGTCCCCTTTTCCCGTTAGGACAAATTCCTCCTCGTAGTAAAAATAAATGTTTTCTCCCCTTTACTCTTTCTCTCTCTCTTTGAAATCTTTTCCATGCAGAATCGAAATTTTTTACTTTTTAGAGGAGGAGTTATTTTCTTACGGAACAGAAAGAAAAAGATCTTTTCGTCGGAATTCTTATCGGATTCTCTATACTCCTCCCTTTCAGGGAAGAATTATGATTCCACTTAAGGATTAGGTTATTGCACGTATTTTCTGTAAGATTCCTGTCCTTCTTTACTATTTTTTCCACTGCCGTTGCATTTGGTAGTTCATATTTTATATGGAGTTAATGGAATGGCGTAACGAAATTCATGAATCGCATTGAGAAATGTAATTTAAACACATTTCTGTTTTCTTGATGTCTGCCTCTTAGTCTTACTTATGAATGGGAAACGTTTGGATTTTAAAATGAGGAGCGAAAAGAATGAATTTTGATTACATTCCTATGCATGGAGCAAAGAGTTGGTTATTTTTTACTTTTTTTTAACTTGGCTTGTTCCATATTCGTAATAATGGAATTTTGTAACCGATTTTTCACTCACTTCCTGGTATGCTGGAGTTTTGGAATGTCGTACACTTAATCGATTATCAAGTGTACGACTATTTTAATAATTTTCAGAACTTAATTATCAGTTATTCATTAATTTAGTGAAATTTTGATTCCATACTAATAGCTCCATCTGGTAGTGAATTTGAGAAAAACTTAAATTAACATTTAATAATAAGTTATAAGCGGAAGACTTAAAAGTCGAAACTAATTAAGAATAAAAAAACATTTCATTAATGAAAGTGTGAAACTGTTTGAATTAATTTTTTGGATTCAAGTGGAGTAAATGTTACACATTGTTATACATTGTTCACACTGGAGTAAATGTTATTCATCTTTCTTAAATCATATGCTAAAAGTACTTAGAAACTCCACAACGCATCTCTCAGTTAAATTATCTTCGTTTAAATTTTAACATGATTAAATTTCTTACTTTCACCTGGATTATATGATCAACATAAATAAGAATGAACACATTTTAGATTAAATAATTTCTAAAGAAGATACATTTGTAAAATTTTAGAACAATGTAAGTGCTATAGTTAAACTATTACAGGGCCCAAAACTAGAAATTATGGTCTGAAAAGGACAATTATATTCTACAAGACAAGTTTAAAATCTAAACGCAATCCCTCAAGAGAACACCGTAAAAAATCAAGAGTTCTCTCTCTGACATACACTTCCTCATAAAGATAACTCTTATAAATTTATTTGTACGTCACAGACGATTCTTCCTGTGTTACCTGAAAGAACGTTCTAGGTTGGTATCAAAAAGTAACGTTCTAGGTTGGTATCAAAAAGTAACGTCTTAACCTCTTCGTTAACGTTATCTGTACGTCACAGGCGATTCTGCCTATGTTATCCAACAGAACCTTCTAGGTTGGTATCAAAAAGTAACGTCTTAACCTCTTCGTTAACGTTATCTGTACGTCACAGGCGATTCTGCCAATGTTATCCAACAGAACGTTCTAGGTTGGTATCAAAAAGTAACGTCTTAACCTCTTCGTTAACGTTATCTGTACGTCACAGGCGATTCTGCCTATGTTATCCAACAGAACGTTCTAGGTTGGTATCAAAAAGTAACGTCTTAACCTCTTCGTTAACGTTATCTGTACGTCACAGGCGATTCTGCCTATGTTATCCAACAGAACGTTCTAGGTTGGTATCAAAAAGTAACGTCTTAACCTCTTCGTTAACGTTATGTGTACGTCACAGGCGATTCTGCCTATGTTATCCAACAGAACGTTCTAGGTTTGTATCAAAAAATAACGTCTTAAACTCTTCGTCCCTGATGGTACATATGTGTACCATCAACATTGCAAAATGCCATAAAAGAAAATCCTTCAGTGACAAAAGGGTTAGTTATACAGTCTTGTGCGGTGTACGCGTTTGCAAGCGGTGAAGTTTTGTTGCGTTACATTTTAAATGCATGCCAGTGGCAACCTCGAGTAGTAAAAAATGGAATTTTTTAAAATAATATCGAGATGCTAGAGTTCTTAAACGACTGATTGTAACTTTTTATGTAAATATTAAACTTATTATTTTTCTAAAGGTGTTATGCGTTGTTAAAAAAACTAGAAAATCACGCGTCGTGGTATAACAGGTGCAAATAGCCTCTTCATTCGAGAGATTTTCCGTCAAATTTTACGTGTTTAAATAGATATATATGCGAGAGAAATGTTTAAAATTGATTGAAAACAAATAAAATAAACATATGTTTTATGAAGGGAAATATCTTTTTTATTTACATATTTCTTTATTCAAAAAATCTCTTGGAAAACAGCATTCCGTGTGAAGTATTTTTCGTTGTTTAACAATTTTCCTTGTACTTCAGATGTCTTTGTGTAAATTTTAACGTTGTCAAAAAATATTATCAAATTAAATCATCACGATTGCAATAAATAATCAGATGCATCGTGGCGTCCAAACTATATCACGCGCATGATATACCACTTGACGGAATTTACTACTTTCTATTACAAAGCGGAAATTAAGTTGAAATATATGATTAATATAATTTAAACTTTATCTGGAACTATCGATCATAGCGAGATAAATTTTATATCAATCGATAGAAAATTTTATTTCACTGTTTCAGAGCTATTAACTTTGAAATTAGAACGACAATGACTCTTTTAAATTTAAAATAACTGAAATGTAGGTGCTCAAGCAATGAAATAATGCAATTTAACGTCTCTCAGTGCTATGTCGTGAGTTTTATTGTTGGTGACGTAAGATCGTTACGGAGAGACAGATCTGGGCTATTATGTTAGTAATTAAACGTATTATTTTTCTAAAGGTGCTATGCATTATTAAAAAATAAAAAATAACCCTTTTCATTGATGGCCTATCGCTATTTTTTTGGTTTCGAAATATTCTTACTTAAAATAAAACTTAATTAAAATTAACTTGCACGAACACATAGAAACTTAATGTTTTTTAGCAAGGTGGCAACGTGCATACAAATAAACGTAATAACTTAAAATACATGAGCAATATTATTCTTGGATGTGTGTTTAAAACTCTCTCTAAATTATTACTCTAAAGCTAAAATAAACTCTTCCTTCATACTCTAAATAAAGAATCTCCAATTTACCGAGTTTAAATGCCGTTTTTATTATATGAAGAATACAAAGTTAAACTCGAATTCTAAAGACATTTTTCTACTCTACTGAAACAACGTTGCCATTCCTGAAAAACAAACTCTTAAAACATAGATAATATAAGTAGACAATCAATTACAAAACCTGCAATATAAAGAAAATGGTAACAGTAATTAATCGTTTGAGGTTAATGAAATATTATTTAGAGTTTTTAGTTATGAAAATGTAAAGGGAAAAATATTAATGTCAAAATATTGTTCAATGTGAGTGGAAATACGCATATTGCAAATTTGCAAATCTTTGCAAATTGGCTGTGGTTTATGTGGAGTTTATGGTACACACTTACTTCATTCCTCTTAGGATCGCCAACTCTTTGCCGCCAAGAACGGCTATGAGAGAGCATTTGTTTTGGGTGCGTCTAGATGTTTTCAACGAGTGACAAGCACACATGCGCACAAATTGATCTTTTCATCGGTGTTTTGCTTATCAGGCCATATTGCGCTACGTTTCGATTGGACTGTTTTATTCAACTCTTCGATGTGATTGGTGGATTCATTCGAATTTCATTAAAACTTCGTTTGGAATTCTTCGGATTGAATATCGGTTCAGTACCGTGAATGTTATTCTGCGTGTTTCATTTCTCAATGAATAAGTGAAGCCACGCAATGCTGAAAGCAAAGCAGCTGATATATTTCAAGTTAAAAAATTTGTCCGGTTCACGCTTGAAATACCGCAGGCATTGCGTGCGTAAATTTTAGATTTCGAAATTTTTTTAAAAACCTAGATTCCTAACATTCAATGAAAAAGCAAAATTACTAGTTTCCTGCTATGCTGCAAGCGAAGCCACTGATGTTTTTTTAAGTAAAAAAAAAATAGCCCGGTACACGCTTAAAATGCCGCAGGCATTGCGTGCTCAATTTCTCCTTTTCAACTGACACATGCGCAAGAGAGCATTTAAAATCGCACTGCACATCAAAATCAGTATTTGGCGATGGCAAATGAAATTGCGCCAAGAAAAATTGGCGAGAAACAAGTGTGAACCATAAACTTCGCATTTACCTTGGCTTGTTTGTTGTTTACGCTTCTGTATAGTTAATGAAAATGACAAATATGTTTAGGCAAAGGCGACGACCAATCCGTTGCCGAGATTAATCCAAAGACTTTGACAAATCTATAGTTTCGGTGTTAGGTCTACTTGCTAAATGCCATTCTGAGCTCTCCTGTTCCAATCCGGGAGACATAATTCCAAGAATGATTTTTCGGATTAAAGGAGACATAAAATGTCGAATGTCGTTATACAGTAAAATATAGGAGAAAATATTTAAATTTCACGGCAAATTTTTCAACGATCACAATACATTCTGCGCATAAACAACACCCAGGACAAAAAATAGCGAAATCAGGTTACATAGAAATAATGTTTGGTTGCATAAAAATTTGGATCTCCCGTACATGCTGTCAACAAGGGGCCTGATAAAATCTGCAATGTTTTTTTTATTAACACCTCCACTCGTCCTTTAATTTGGATATCCATTCTACTAATAACTGCGGACGAGCATCTCGTCCCTTGACAGCACATTCCAGAGCCTCCCGGATTTTCTCGATAACTTCAAGGGCGAGCGAATTTGATCGCTCATTGAGGTACGGGACATCAAATTCATGTTCTATGGACAAGATTCAAGTTCACACATCCGTCGCGATAAACAGTTCTTTTGCCACCTTGGTAAAAAAATGGCAGACTATTCACCCTTTTAAAGCAGGAAGTTCATTTAAGAGACGATAGTGTCAGTCAGGATGGGGGTATGCTAACAGAAAAGACTCTGAATATTAATTTGCAATAGTGACCATAAGCCAGTTGCTGAAAAACTCACTCCCGAAGCAATTAACTTCCATCTCCGAGCTTCACCGATCTCTGAATATAGTCCGCTTCTTCAAGCCTCCTGGTGAAGCCAAAACTTGCTTCACCGGAATACAAGTAGAAACTGATTTGTTTGACCACACTAAGCGCACAGTCATGTGGTGCCCACAGTCCAGTATCGGTGTGCTTTTGGACACAGGCACATCCATTTTGGTTTCTGT
Organism: Araneus ventricosus; assembly: GCA_013235015.1. NCBI lineage: Eukaryota > Metazoa > Arthropoda > Arachnida > Araneae > Araneidae > Araneus > Araneus ventricosus. The sequence continues at coordinate 37,779 of BGPR01010675.1, forward strand.
TATCCGAAGACGTCGCAGAGGTAAAAAGCTGAATTATTCCATACGATACAGTTCCCAACAAGGTATGCTCGGAAATAAAATGACCTAGTCGAAAATTAGCCTGTAACAAGCTTCTGGCAGGGTAATGATTCCTTTGGGACAGCATCTTGCATCTTTGGAAATTATTTGTTCCGAACAAAAGTCATTGACTATGAATTGTCCATGCGGGAATTTGCTATCAAATTCAAGAACTCCTGAATTCCTGCAATTTTGGGACCACGCTACCGGCCACACACTACATACTTTTGTTTACAGTCATGGATGTTTTTGATTACAGCCCATTTTCGAATTTACAAATGATGAACACTGAATTTAAGGTTTTGAAACACTTCCAGACTCAGACTTCCACCTCCTTTTTATCCTCTATCGGGAAGTGCCTTGCAAGTAAGTGCTCTCATAGCCTTAATTTGCTGCAAATTCTGATTTCTTAGTATTTTGTTCAGGATACTTATACTTCAGATAAGATAAAGTAAAAAAAATCCGATAAAATTACTCACACTTCATAGAAAAGGTTACCTTAGTGAATATAAACTTCTCAAAGTGAATATAAGTGGAAAAAGAGCATATCACACATAGAATATATTTTATGACGGATATGTCTTATACTTTTATGTCTTAGCAATGAAACAAGTATTTATCATTCAATTATCTCTAGAGCCAAAAAAGAAAAAACTCCAATGGTATCATCGAGAGATCTAAGATTTTCTATCTATGAACAAGTATTCAAATTTCAGCAAAGCGAGTCTAAATTTTAATGAAATGTATGGATCTCTCCGTAATCTCAAAAGAAATCCCGAGAATCACTTTTCTCTAAAATATGCCAAAATATTTATTTTAAAATGCTATCTCTCTATAGACATTTCATCCCCCGTTTTCACCAAGCATCACATTTCAAAACGACCATGGAAGTAAAACTTCAATAAAAATGTGAAAATGTCCGTCTTTTTTCTTACTTTTAATAAATGCATTCGCGCGATATTGATTCCAAATTCAAAAGCGAGTAGAGATCGCCTCAATGAGTTCTCATTAGCTGCCGCGAAAAAACTCTCATGGCGTCGCATTTAATGGAAATCTCTGGGGAAATCACGGTTTCTTCACCATACCTTTGCAAATTAGTTCTTTCATTCGCGAGATCCATAAAGAAACGTCTTTAAAAAGAACTCTCACGGACTCGACGTGTTTCATTCCCTGTTAAACAATCTTTTAAATGCGTAAATAAAAACAAGATGACGTTTTATTGAAGAAGGTTCCGTATCTTTTAATTTGAAAAATGGCGGCACTCCTAAAAGTGCGAGCAGAAATGGCAGCAGTCTCGAGATGACACCGACCAGAAATTCCACAGTTTATCCCTTTTCTTTTAACCTGCGCTTTCTTGCTTCTTCCCCGTGTAACGGCAGACGATAACTTCCACGTTGCCACCGTCCCCACCATAAAAGGAGGTCCGGAGCGAGAAAAAAGTGTCTAAACGATTCCGGGAAATGAGATTTCTGGAGGACTCGGAACGACCATCAAAAGCAAGTTTGTGGACGAAAGGACATCCCCTAATGACGTCCTGGAAACTAAGAATCGCTACAAAGTTCTCAGGCGTCGGCTAATGGTTCATTTTCTTCGGAGGAGCAATCACTTAACTACTATGGGGGCTGGGTGAGATATTGTTTAATAATAACTTCGTGCAACATCTTCGGATTCAACAGAATCTCTGCTCGGAGTAATTCATTAGCGAAAGATATTTTTCGGTTAAAGGAAATGTGAAAGAAATTGTAGTTGATCCGTAAAGATGTTGGTGGATAATCGGTTTTTCAACGAAATTGCATTCATTGGTTATGATGAATCGAATGCTTTCTGATGTTAGTCGAATTATTTAAATTGAAGAGTGAATGTTAGAATTCTTATACTTTAAATAGATACAGTGTGACCTCTACAGTCCGTTGTCATTTCTGAACGGCAACAGCTATAGCCATAAAAGTGGGGTCTAGGTATGGTAAAGTTGTCACGCGCTACGCAAGAAAACCACTTGCAGCGCCACCTGGCGGCAAAATACGGAGTTAGCGTTCTTATCTCAAAAACGGTACGAAATACGGGAAAAAAGTCAATTACAAAGTTGTTTAGCATCATCGATTTAGTAAGAGAAGACACTTTCCGCACAGTAATGTTAAAAATAGAAGGCGTTGAATGCATATTTGTTTGGTTCGCAACTCCAAAAATTGTAACGCGACACAACGCGGAATAAAAAAGAAAAGGAAGGACGTAATATCCGAGTTTCTAGAGGATTTCCGGTTGAGTGACCTCCGGAATGTATGGTTTCAACACGACGGCGCCCTTCCGCACAAGGTATCAAGTGTCCAACAGTACATTCGGGACATATTCCAGCAACAAGTCATCGGGTATGGTGGTTGCGTAGAATGGCCTCCACGTTCACCTGACCTGAACCCATTTGACTTTTTTCTGTGGGGATACATTAAACAGCGAGTGTATGCAACCCCTCCACCAACATTGCAGGAACTTCGAAACCTTATTACGGATGCTTGTGACAGCGTGTCACCTGCCATGTTGTACAATGTGCAGCGGAAAGTACAGTCCCGTGTCCAGATGTGTATTGTTGCTGAAGGACACCATTTTGAGCATGACATATAGATGAGCCTCATTTCCGGCAAGTGCAGTTTTGTTCAACGTGATCAAACAAATGTGCTTTTCATTTGTCTCATTTTTGTGCGGAAGGTGTCTTCTCTTACTAAATCGATGATGCTGAACAACTTTGTGGTTGACTTTTTTCCCGTATTTCGTACCGTTTTTTAGATAGGAACGCTAACTCCGAATTTTGTCGCCAGGTGGCGCTGTAAGCGGTTTTCTTGCGTAGCGCATGGCAACTTTACTATACCTAGACCCCACTTTTATGACTATAGCTCTTGCCGTTCAGAGATTATTGGGGTGACAACGGACTTTAGCGGGCACACTGTATATTTTTTAAATTTCTTTACTCTTCCACTTCAAGAGTTTCGGGTCACTTAAGGGTCTTTATTTTTAGGCTGATGTCAAGCCCTTAACAGAAAAATTCCTGTTTGAATCTTTGCTTTGTGTGACTCTTGATAAAGTGCAAATCCAGATTCCTCCATCTTGTTTTAGTTTTTCACTTCGTTCTATTCTTTTTAAAAATACTTCATGCTAAGAAATTTTGCAAAAACTTGTAGTTATAGGCCGATTTTTTTCATTCTTCTATGGATAGATCAAAATTTTTATTTAGTATTAATTTTGAATTTATTGCTTATTCAATAATTGTATTAAAATTATTTCTTAACAGAAAGCCGCTGATCTAAAGATTGTGTAACAGAAGACTTTTAAACCCACTGCATGCAAACTAGTGCAGATGTCGTAGTAATAAGGCAGTAGAGTTCCACTCCCTTGGATGAACTATTGAATGGGAAGTTTAAATGACCTTATATGGAAAATAATTAGAAAATAAAAACAGGTAACTTTGAGAGTGGTTGAAAAGAATAATGTAATTTATTTTCAATAATTCTTTGTCTCTCTGACCTGTTCTCTGTCAGAATCCCCGCTTTAATAGGACGTTTTTGAGATTAGACGCAGTTATCGAAAAATCATTAACCCTCTCACAGCAAGCGAGGCGGCCCCGGGAGGTCTAAAAATTTCCCCTTAAAAGTGACGAAGGCCGGTCTGAGGCGGTTGGCTTCTTTTTAGGGGAGGCAAGGCTCTGAGATCGCTTAGGAGATAAGCGCGGTGGGGGGTCCAATTATCCATGCAAACCACAGCCCATTTCCGTGCGCCTTAAGAGAAGGTTATAGCAGGGGGTGGGGTAAATGACCACAAGGTTGGGAGAGTCCAATTCATGTCGCTTCCTCCCAAAAAGGCCCGGTTTTAAAGCATCTACCCAAATAGCACGTAAGTTTGCAGCAAGTTTGATTTTGACTTGTCATGGCAAAATTTGACGTGTCAAACTTGAATCGAACTTGTAGCAAGTTCGATGTGACAAATAGCGCCACCTCCTTTGCAAATCAAACTTGCTGCAATTTTTCAAAACAAGCTTCCTGCAAAGATAGCACAATAAAGAGATAATTATCTTTGTCTCTGTTTTAAAAAACATCCGATTTTTAATAGCATCTCCTAGACCGTAATTCTTTTTTATTAATTCAATAAATCATTGATAATTTGTGAAAAAAATAACTTTTTTATAAAAAAATTTTTTGAAACATTTTCCATTTTTTTTACTGAATATATCACTCTCACTTTAAAGAAAACTATATCGCCTTTTTCTTAATGTTGAAATTTTAACGTTTATAAACAAAATTAAATCTAAAAAACAGTCAGTGTTTGTTGAACAATAATAACTAGACATTTTGTCCCATTTTAAAGTAATTACTTTTAAACTCTAATTTCATAATTTATTCTACTAGCAAAACGTAGTTATTAGCGAAAATCGCTCTCTCTTTGACTTCAAATCATATTCTCAACTCAAAAAATTAATGAAATCCAGAAAATAGTTAAAAATAAATCGTATGCGAATCGAATCGAACGATGTATTAGCGAAATCTATCTTCTCCTGTCAGAGTTCAACTGGCTCAATGGTTAGCGTCTTCGCTTCGGAACCGGGAGGTCGCGAGTTCGGGGAGGTGGGTTGTGTTTCGTACTCTGTTTTTGCTGTAATTTGCAATAAGTTTGCACGGCAAGCTTGCTGCAAGTTCATTTCATGGTGACTTCGAAGCTTTCGTTAACTTGCTGCAAGCTTGCACTCTTGTCATGACAAATTTGTGGCAAGCTTGCTGCAAACTAAAATTGCTATCTGGGTAGAATAAAAATGTCGTCTCGGGGTTAAAGAGTTAATTGAACTCATTCCATTCGTAGAAACAAAATTTGACTCAAAGTGAAGTGTTGGCAATCAGCTTGACTGCAATTAGAATTTCTTCTATCGTCTCTGACAGAATAAGCTTGCAGACACTTCACGTGGCATTTCTGAAGTCAATCCACCGTTATACGTTTGTATGCACAATTTGTGAGAACAGTTATTTTGAGCATTGTAGCGGTGCTTCTTTTTCGTCAGTGTTATGAAATCAGGTTACTCATGTTCTCTTAATATTTCTGAAAGTTCTATCATTTCTCCAAATTTCTTGAACATATTCTTGACTCGTCTTCGCCGTGGCGAGTCGTTGTTATTGGTGAAATGTCTGAGAGAGCACTATAGAGATTGAGTTACTGGGTGAAGTTAGTTAAAAGAGTATAAATTCTTATTAGCAAGATTTTTATTATTCACTTCTAGAATTTCATTCTAGACAGAAAAGTTTTGTTTTGAGGGACAGATGTCAAATTTCAGCTCCGACCACCAATTCTGAATAGGTTATGTGAATTCGTTTAAAACTAAATGAACATTGTTGAAGAGACATCAATTATTATTTCTGATCACGATGTTGATTTCTCAACCAACTTTAAAAGCATCCTGTGCGATTAATTAAGCATCTACCCGCCCTATCGAAGTCAGACGCGGTAAAAATTAACTGATGTCTGCAGCATCACACATTCATTATGTGGTAATAAAAGATAAGGTCTTAGCTTTAGGACAGAACGTCGCCCCATGCCCCGTGCATGTTTCCATTACAGCAACCGAACCGGTTGAATGGACACGGGACAGCTGGACAATGACTAAATTCGATTCCACCGAAGATCCACAGTCTATTTGGACCTGGTGCACATTTAATCTGACGTCGAGGGTCAAACGTCCTCCCCTGGCGTGGCGTAAAAATACCCACACTGGCCCGGCCTACCCAAAAAGGGTGTAAGGTCGGTAGAGGACCAGTGGGGAGACCTCCACCAGCATGTGGAGGACGGGATTTATTGGGTACAATAAAAAAAAAATGAAACAGGCATTGCCCGAACAGGGGCAGTAATTTTAAATACAAGAGAGCTGGGAGTGTAAACATGGCTCGACCCACCTCGGTGGGGAGAAAATAGCTTGAATTACTGCTCGGGCAAACAAGGATCAGTAAAAATATATAAAAATAGATGCGTGGAAATTTGGAGAGAGAAATACCATCCCAGGTATCGTTGTAATCATCTCACTACGATTTAAAATTTCGAATTCCCTCCCATAGTAACCTACATATTGCTTCAAAACTGTGAACTCACTAAAACTAAGCTAAACAGAACTTGAAATAATTTCGTAATGCGCAGGGCAGAATTCATCTCAGTGCTTTCATCTTCATATGGTGCCTCTATTATTTGCAAACAATGACGTATCTGCATCAACATGCTATAAATATATTTCACATCATTTCAATCAGTTCAACCACAAGACCTTGTAAGCAACGTCAAAAGTCGTCAGGAACTG